>JAGDQP010017198.1:0-39043 GCA_022664845.1 Lepisma saccharinum | reverse complement strand
AAGTTACTTGTTTCACTACGTTAACTTTTTAGCACTTGTTAACACTAGGCACTTTCACACTGTATATCACTTAGCACTTGCGCACTTGTTTGGCTAACTATGCAATTGTACTTTAATGAGTACTTATAACCACACCTTCTATTTTCGTTTATTTCTTTGTTATGTATGCGAGTTGGTGTCTATCGTTATCCTGACAACGGTTTGGAGCGTTCGGAAATTACGAAGAAAACGAATTTCACGAAAATAATTTTCAGCGTTAAGATCGTACATTCCGTGAACTTCGTTATGTATTTCCGAACAAGTCTATTGACTCGTTCAACGATTTAGTGCCTGACTATGTCATTTTTCCCTTATGTAAAATTTAAAGTTGATTCAATGTTAATTCGGCATTATAATCAATAACACATAGTTTCGGGGTAAAAATAAAATATATTGGTAAAATTCCGATTTTCAATTTCCCTACCCAAATAACTAGGCATGCCCTCAATTGAAACTAATGGCACTATCAACCAAGTGGAACTTGAATTATTTACCGGATGCACTGCAGAGATAGTTTCGCCAGTTGCAGTGGTGTTTTTATGAATAGTCTACCTTCGTATCCTCAGTTAGGATGGTAGGCTGCTGAGATCGAACTCTACACCATCCGAATGCGATGCCTACGCTCTACCACTGAGCTACGGTGGCTGGATGAAAAAATGGCAATGCAAGGTGTTGGACAAGGTAGGGTTCGTCATGAGTGTCTAGATTCTAACTAGGTGTCTGAATCAATTAAACCATTTTGTTTAACGATAGAAAGAGACATTATTTTGGAAATTTTCGAAACTATTTCGGAACTTTTATAATTTATTTAAAAATAAATAAAATGGTCATCTGTTTTTGATTGTAGTTTATTTATGCAAACTTTATCGCTCCAATATTATTGTCACTGTGCTAATAGTTTCTGTACTCATAAACGAACTATAGGTTTATATTAATGATTTTCGATGCGGGATGAAATTTGCTATTGATTTAAATACATATCTAATTAAACATACCGGTTGGACAAAACGGGAAAACTGACTTTCCGTGGAAAATGCAAATTCCAGGAGAAACAAAAACTACAAAAGATAACTGTATCTTTGTTTAACAGACGGATGGAAGTTTCATCGGAGTCACAGATTATGCTATTTAGTTGCTAAGTATATACAGTACAATCAAGTAAAGGTACACCTCCCGGTGTTGTCAAACCTTTCCCTAAATATTTTAAGGGAACACACGATAGCAACGGGCACATTTGCTTTTTGACGACTAATAGAGATTCTTCAGAAGACATCTACACTGTAATGCATTATAAAAGAACACGACGTCAGTGTGAACATAGTGTGAAAATCTGATTTAAATCATTGTATGTTTGCAAGAAAAGGGGCCAGTTAGAAATTTAATTTAACAGAAGGAAGAAACAAGTGACTCGCTGCTTAAGAACTTATATACAAAATCCGTTAAACGGAAAAGTGGCCCTTCTGTTATTTTCTAGTCACCAAAATATATAGACGTGTGATATTTTGGTTAAGGAGACAGGCTGGTTTATTCGCAAAACGCTGCCCCTTTTGTGCGTGGGATACTCGGCTAGATCGTGGGTCTTGCCATTTCGGCTTTGTTGTGAACTAACACGGTGTGTCTGGATTTTCTCGGCGTTCTCGCGTTTCTTGCAAACTCCTTCATTCAGAAAGTCGCTCCAAATCACCAATTTGATCTGAGTCAGAATTGCTTAAAACTTTGAATATATTTCAAGTTCAATTTTTAACAACGAAGAACGCTTATGTAAGGCATTTGAGCCAACAATTTGAACATTTGTAAATTCTGAGTTTTCCCGAACGTGCAAAGTGTGTTGCAAAACTGGAGGTTTTTAAAACGAAACATTGTATGTTCAGGCTTATTGCAAAAACATTAAACGTGTTTATTTTAGATTAAGATATCTTTGTGAATAAAAATATAACTCTTTTACAGTGGTCGGTAAACCTGAATGTATTCAAGGCAAGAGTATCCAAGTATAATATAACTTAGGTCTTTACATAAATGTGCTTGAAACGTATGATTTACATATATGATTTTTTATATAAATCAACTAAAATGTAAAATGGAATTTGTTTTATACTGAAACAGCATATTTATGTACTTTTAAGTACATATTTTTCCCCAAAAGTCAGTTCAGTAGATATATTTTCACAGCTGATAGAACATAAAACAGTGTTCTAGCTAAAGATTTTAGCTTCCTGGGTTATTATAGGTTTTATTTCACCCTATTCAATTTCTAGCCGTCGGTGGTTTATGCTAGTAAAGCATTAATTGTGATATCACCTGATGGTTAGTTTAGTCTCTTTAAATGGCCAATATGTATTTTTATCATAGTATTAACGGTATTTTGAAAAACATTATTTGCAACGTTTGATGCAGCTGTTTTCTGATGTTCTGTTTTCTTATTTATATTGTATTTACTATTTCATTAAAATAACTGATTGTCCTTTCAAAATTAATTTTTCGGGTGTTTTAATGATTTTTGCGTGTGATTACTGCAAACATTTATGAACACTGCGAATGGTAATGCAGAAATGTTTTATGTGACATGTGTTAAAACAAACAGTTTTTTTTCCTTTGCTTTTTGAAATTCGAAGTCATCAGTAATGTCGAAATTAAGTTTTTATATTCATCTGTTTCTTCTAGAAGATACCTAGATCAAAAGCCTTTCTAGATCGAAAGAAAAATGCAATTAATTCTTAATTAATTTCAAATGACATAACATATTTTCACAAGACCCGACAGAACATTGGCGTTTTTCAAATATTTTTAGCGAAGTTAAAAGTTAGGGTATACTAAGCGATGCTAGTCCTCGAGAAAAATAATTCTACGTTGAGAACTTGTTGGGCTTGATTAATAATTTCGACTTAAATGGGTAAATAATAGTTCATTTAATCTCGTTTCTACGAGAACAATTTTAATTGAAGACCTAAATTACAAAACATCCCAAATCCAAATTTTTTATTTGCGTTTTTTTTCTGTTCGTCAGTATATGCGGTTTTTTTCTGTATCTACTTCCCAAGGGCTATTAACTTCCATAACTATTACATCCTAATCCAAATTCAAAAATCTTTTTATCCCCCCCTTAACTCCACCTATATGAACTTGGAAGAGAGTATTTTCGCAAGAAATGGAAACATATAATTGTTTGGAAGCATATGATTGTTAGTTTTACGTCCGTCTCCATATAATTGTTTGTTTATTTTAAATAAATAAAGGACCGTATTGTACATTCTGCGTTGTAGGTTCACAATTAGCTGAAAGTGGTAAATAACCTTCAGAACAACCAGTAAAATTAAGAATTCAAAAACTTGAAAGAGCATACCAAACGTTTAGACAACAGATTTCTGTGGCAATCATATCGATAGCGTTGGTTAAAAAAAAAAAAAAATTCAAGAGAGTACTGAAACAATGGTAATTCCTGTTACTAATAGTGTCAACGAAGGTAGATCGGAGAAAAATTCAAATATAAAAGCATTTTGCTTCTATGGTTGAAGCAGTTATTTTGTAGCCTACGTAGAGAAGAAATAACTAACATACATTAGATATGAATGAAACATGGTTACATTAGAAATGAATGAAAAATAAAAATTTCACAAACTGGGGTAAGATGAATTTGCGGTGAACTTTATTTTGTATGGAGCATGTTAGTAACTTTTCACTTCGGCCTGACATTATTATGTGAGTGCAATGCTTATTAAAATCAACTCGAAATCGCGACCTTCATGACGCTGGGCTAATATTTCAGACTCACTGCCCGATTTGTACAATTTGCTGAGGGAGGGATTTTTTTCGGAAAACAGAGCCAGGGAATACTTTTGCAGAGAGGGGGAAATCCAACCATATACCCCGCTTCAAATCGAACACTGCTGTGACCACACTACTATCGTTTTGGGCTATAAGGAGAGAAGAGTCTAACCATTAAAATCAAACGATTGAAATATACAATCAAGTTTCGATTAAGGAATCTGTTGACTGAATATGGAGTTGTTTTTCTGCATTAGCGAATGAAACTAAATATGACCAATATGAGAAAGCTATCCATTGTTGGTAGCTATCAGCTACGTCAATGATGAGTACGTAAGATTTAAAAAAATATAGGTTTGTTCACGTCATTCGGTCCCCTAACATGGTATTGGAAGGAGGGTTATGAAAAAAGAAGGTCGGGATTTAACGAAAACAATTTATCAAATCTCCTAAATTTTGGTTTTCTTATTTTGATAAGAAAATAATGGTAATAGCAATTTGCTTGGAAATTTTAAAACTGTAAAAGACATGTGACAGTGCCCTGCTGCAATTTAAGTGTATTATGCAACTTAATGTGGAAGTATTAAGACAATTCATATTCGACGGATATTGAACTATTTAGGAACAATGGCAACGCTTGTGTTTTTATATCCCCTCACGGAGACTGCATTTTTTTTGACATCATGAGGAGTGTAAATATATCCCTTAGAGCATAAAGAAATTACTAAGTATGAGAAAACTGATATAAAAGTATAATTCATGATTTTGAAGAATTAGCCTAATTTGTGTTCGAAGAAATTGTCCAAATTTCTTTATCGAACAATGTCACAAGCTCAGATTGAAGGCATGTATTTCTAATTTCTTCCCTATTTTTATTCGATTCAATTAGAATTTCCCTAGGATTAACCGTTATACAAAGGAACACATTCACTTCGAAGCTGTGAATAATGCCAAAGGCGCTGTTATAAAGTTTAAAAGAACCAAAGAGAACTGTCAGAAGGAAGACAAACCAAGTTGCAGTAATTCAGATCATGGAAGAATCTATGAAAATATCTACAAAAATGAAGAAAATGAGATCCAGTTACAGTATAAGACAAACTCTTTCAGGCATGTATTCAGATTTATATTTTAGGGTGTTCAAACATGATCTAAATTTGCAATTAAAAATAAGTACATAATCACACAGCTGTATGATAAATTAGTATGGGTCTAGAATATCCAATAGCTACAAAAATCAACTAGGTTACAAAACTCACAGTATGGTAACAAATGTGTTACCTGAAGCTTATTTATTTTTTTTTAAATGAAGACACCGAACACGAGAATTCCCTAAGTAAGAACAACTTAAATTTTCCTATAAAATATTCGACACTAATTGAAACTTTCTAAAGGGAAACTAATAAAAATAAAATGTTCTATTCAAGCTATCAGCTTATCCCATATGTAATATCGTATTATTCAACGTGACTAAAAGAACGATAATATACCTACCGTTAGTCAGGAACATAGTCTCTATCGGACTCCACAACACTCTGCCATCTGTTAACCAGTTGTTGAATCCACCGCTGAAAGAAGTCACTGGTTTTGGAGGCAAAGAACAGGGTCACTGATCGTAGCACGACGCCATCCTCATTTTGCAGTGTTTTCCCGGAAAGGTAGTTTTGCAGGCTGTGAAAAAGACAGTAGTCTGTTGGTGCAAGATCTGGTGAAAGCGCCGGGTAGGGGAGTTTCTCCCAGCTACATTTCTTGATCTTAGCACAGGTCCCTCTTGCCGTGTGTGGGCGCGCGTTATCATTGTGTATGAGCACACCCTTGCGATTAACCAGAGCAGGACGTTTCTCCAACAATGCAGTCCGTAGGCGTTCAATCTGCTGACAGTAGATATCTGCATTGATGGTCTGGTTACGTGGCAAGAACTCAAAATGGATTATCCCACGGATATACCAACAAACCCTCAACATCACTTTGCAGGAGTGGTGATCCTGTTTTGGCACAGTTCCCCCCCCCCCTCTGCCGTTTCCGTTAAATGTTATGGTAGAGGACCCACTTTTCATAATCTGGTTACCATCCTGTCCAGCAATGGCTCACGTCTGTGACGGGTGAGCAGGGAACTTCAGATATCAACTCGCTGCTGCTTCTGTTGAGGTGTTAGCGCGTGGGGTATCCGTTTTCAGAGTTTTGACATTCACTCAAAGTCCTGCAGATGACGATGAACGGTTGAACGGGTGACATGGAGTTCGCTGGTCAGTTCTTCAACAGTTAGCATTGCATTTGCCTCCACCTCCACCGCTGGTTGCAGGGTATCAACTCATTGTGCCATATGTCATATGCTACACCCACAATTTTTTTATTAGGTATTTTTTATCATTGATAACTTTTAAGTGAAGTCTATGTAAAATGAAAATGGCTTGACTCCATGTCATCCTTGGGCAGCACCCGCAGTTCAAGATGTCATCAGGCATCACATCACAGGTCAACGCATTGTGTCGTATGATTGAATCACACAGAATATCAGTTATTTTATTTCATCATTATTTTAGGATAACAGTGGAGCATCTCAACTGTGAGTTGATGTTATAATAAAATCAGTTTTCTTATAAAGGAGGTAAGTGCAAAGAAAGAAGGTAACTGGCAAGTGTACACATGTTTACGATTCTCGATTTGGTTCTCTACTTCGCCGCAGGGCGCACTAACTACCCTCGCTACCTTCTAGTGCACCTCAGGTCCATGAACTACTATTGAGGATCGTTTTCTTGAGAGGTCTCATGCGGTATAATCCGGCATTCTGGAATGCTTTGTGGATCTATATATGGATCGATACATCCAGTGTTTCTTTGAGAAGATTACGTTCGGAGGGCTCACGAAAATTATAAATAATGTATATTGACCCCACATTTTATAACATCATTGATTATAAATAATGTGCTAAAATGTAAAATTACAATAGTGTTACTTAACAATATATCGTACTTCCTTAGTTAACCTCCAAATAACATGCGCAATAATTATGGAATGTGCTATTATATATGTATTTCAGTATATGTATGTGTACTACAATTGTTGAGACTAATTCTTCCAGGGACGCGGTTGAAAAACCCCGGTAAAGATAAGATAAAGATAAAATGAATTTTATGGGCGGTAACAGCACTATGGCTTACACCAGTCCCGATACGGGGGAAGCCCCTTATCTTTGTCACGTCTAAACTTAGCTGTTATTTGGATAAAATACGAAAACTGAAACAGTAAAATCATATAAAAGCTGAAGATGTAAAAGCTTTTCAGAAATATAAAACACTGGTGTAAATAGCCAAAAGAACGAGAAAGAAAACTAAAGATGTATAGAGTCTTTAGCATAACAATTTAAAAAGCGTGCAGGCTGTAATTTTTCCCTGATGCCTGAGGTTTTCATCCTCGGTTGTTGATCCTGAATATTATCCCAAGCAGGTATAAAGACTATATTTCTACCCAAATAGGTAGTAAGTTATCACTTACCAGTAACCACTAGTTTTAGGACCCCCAGGGTCATTCTATACCAAATCAACCAATAAAAAATAGTTTTAAAACTTCGGTTTTACAAAATGTGTGATGTTTGGTAACTGTTCTTTCATTAATATAATAAAAAATACAAAACTTCATGTTTTTTATCACTTTCGGTTTTTGAGGAATAAATTGTTAAAAATAAAAAAATGGACTAATTTTTTACGCGTTTTGAAACCTTTAAGAGCCCAAAACTCAAAAGCTATTAAATTGTCCTAGTCAACGCAAACTTCCACCATTTGTTTCAGAATTTCAAGAGCTGTAATTTGATATATTACTTGATTTTATTAGATGAATCTTTATATTTTTTTTAAAATTAAAACAAAACTTTTTTTTAAAAAACTCGAAAAATACATTTTTATTTTTCTAGAGAAAAAATATGTTCAATGTGCTTCTGATTAGAAAGTATGTGCAAAATTTCATGATGGTATTTCAATGGGATCATGTTCGAAAGAAATCTAACATAAGTACATAGCCATTTTTTATAACGTGTATAATTAGCTTAAACGGCAGTACGCCAATTGGCTTCTAGCAAAGTAAATTTAATTGCTTAAAATGTGATATACAGTATCTTAATTTCAGTTCTAGTGTAGAACAAGCCAAGTCGCCGTAGTTCAGTGGTAAAGCATTGGAGTAGCATTCGAGAGGTCCTTGTAAGATAAGGTAAAATGGATTTGATGGGCGGTAAAAGCACTATGGGTTACGCCCGTCCCGACGGGAGCAAGTGGGTTCGATTCCAGCGGCCGACCACCCTGACTAAGGTTTCTCCAGTTTATTTTTCTCAATCACAAGAGGCGAATGCCGAGATGGCACCTTCAATATAGGTCCCGGCCCACACCTTCCCGAATCCTCCCCCTTATCATGACCTGATCCTTAAATGCCTAAAGGCCATAAATATCAATTTTAAAAAGGCAGTAAGAATTATTAATTTGAAATTATATATTTACAGGTTAATCTACCACATTTACTACTTTATTATAATAATAAAGTGGTAGGTTCATTAGGCTGTAAGTAACTCATTTCAAACTAATAATTCTTACTGCCTTGTTTTAAATACAGACATCAGGCTGGACTGATTAGTTTTTACTAGGTTTGTTCAACAATAATTTTAAATTTGAATTACATTTTTTACCTTTAGGCATCTAAGGCTCAGGCCGAGACAGTGGGAAGGATTCGGGAAGGTGTTGGACAGGACCTATGTTGAAGGTGCCATCTCAACATTCGCCTGATGTGACTGAGAAAAAACGCTGGAAAAACCTGTCAGGGTGGTCGGCCGCTGGAATCGAACCTACGAGCTCCCGAATGCCAAAGCCATCCTCCAATTTAAGTTCTCTCAATAAGTTAACTGTATGTTGGTTACATCTTTTTAATAACTCTCGTATCCAATATCGTGCGCTTATATTTCCTGTTAGACTGGGTTACCAAATAGCTAGCACAAACACCCGCGAAAGCGACCGCTTCCGTCATGATCTCTCATCAAAACCAGACTCAGAAGCCATATATTCGATCTTTGACGACCTTGCTCTGATGGATGAAAGAGGGAGGGAACTCTGCTCTATTTTGGAATGTCTGCCCACGACCCTATAGTGTCACTTGACACCAGCCAGCAGAGTTCTTCTCTACCTTCCCCACGCACACTGGTCAGTGGTCACCACGGAAGTACGAACATGGAAGAGGAAAAGAAACCCTAACGTAAATATGAGAATCTGGTGGACGATATGAGTAAGTCTCGAAGCCCATATATTACTATAGTAATTGTAAAAATAACGAGTTTCATTTTTAATAGCTTCACAAAGAATTGGTATATAGGATGGAGGGGAAAGATACATAAACTGAAAGAGGATACTAAAAAGAAGTATCCTGTCAAAGGTTTTAAAAAATAAGCCACGTTTTACACGAAAAAAAAATTCTTCTCCGTATTTCTCTCTCATTTAAAATGTATGGCGTCAAGAGCATCTACATTTAAAATTATGTTACGAGGTCAGTTTTGCTCCTAAAATTTCCATTACATTTTTAAATGAAGGAGACATTCTTTAGGGCTTTTTTAAATTGACTTCCTTGTTTTTGTAATATGACCAAAATGTTACTACAGTGTCCAACTGTACCTCTTCCCCTTAAATTGGGCGATGTGGAACGTATGTCAAGTTGGCACCCCAGATGATTGTACTATTGATAAAAATAATTGTACTTTGAAGTACTTCCATTGTACTCACTATTGTAAAAGTGGGTTAAGAAAACATTATTTTCCAAAGTAGCAAGAAAATTTTTTTTTCTGCGTTCAACGAATTCCTGTAGTTGTGCTTTTTTTTTAAAGAACCACATATTGCTTAACCTAATGCAATTCTTATACATTAAAATTACCAGACCGCTTTATTAGTATTGGCAGTGTTGACTATATTTTTCTCTCTCTACAGGATGCAGTTAGCCATTCGTACCCGAACTTACTCTAATTTGAAACTAGTTTTATATCACTTACACATTCTATACTGTGATAGAAGCGTCTTATGTCTGTATCATGTAATATAGCTTTTAGAATAATTCTTTTAACTTTTCCGTCCCTTTTTTTGCCAAATACTTATCACATTTGGCCAAATAATGTGTTAGGTACTTGATCAAACAAGATCAACGATCTTGTTTGATCGTTGCTTGCCGAGGTTGTGGTTTTTCATCGTGTTAGACTAGTATCCGGTGGTGTTTGCTGTAAATATTTAGTAGAAGATAAAACTTCGTCAGTTTTTTATTAAGGTTGATTAATCTACCTATTAATAAATGTTTAAGAGCTTCAACGTCTACAATTTACTTTTCAAAACATTAGTGTATATGCTATATAATATATTATTTGTCGTATGCTGCACCTTTCAGACTGTATCTTCAGTTGTAGCAACACTTCATTTTCACAACATTGCTTTTCTAGGATGACTTTTTTACCTGCTTTCTTCTCTGGGAGCTTTTATCTCTTAGAATATAAACTAAAATATGATATACATAACCGTTAAATTTTGTCTGCTTCTTTCAACGAATTTGAAGACATTCTCAACATCATTTTATGATCTAGTTTTGAAATATATTTATTCCATATGCAAGATTATAATGTTATTATTTTCCAAACTCGTTATTTTTTACAATTACTATTACTTTTATTTCTCAGAAGTTGCATTTTGAAGCAATTAAATATATACAGGGTGGTAGACTAAGGCGTGCAGGAAAGTGGACAAATTCCTGACAGTAAGCTAGAAAGCAACCTAGTTCGCTGCAATTCAGCGTTTGAATTTGCAGTGAGTTGCAATAATTGCCAAGAATCGTGAAAAGACAGCACGAGTGCAGTATTTTAACATTACAACTTTATGGAAAATCCTTTTGCAATGCAATTTTGCCAAAATGTTGTTACAAGTGTCACTGTAATTCACTGTCTTCATAATTGTCCCTAGCATATGCCTCTTGCATGTGTATTGTATTAGAATTTTGCTGCAAGTGATCGTTGAAGTCAACAATAAAATATTCTAGATCAATTCCTGCCAAATATTGTAGAGCAATTGCTACGAATTTGCATAGCTATTTCTGCTAAAAATGAATAATCCAAGTAATGCAATGCCTCTGATCAATATATAGACTGAAGACGATGTATTACTGAAGAGGAAATTTTTTCAGAATGTTGTGTCACGTGCTGATAGGTGCATGCACACAAAATAGTTTTAAGAAGCACCTTTCTATAGTTTTGTTATTTTGTATGTTTATAACATGTTAAACAAAAGTAACATAAATAAAACTTTCCCTCTGTGTCTCTCACCACATGCCATGTCTTAATTGGGGAAATGCATATTCAATTTCCTCAATGTGTGATCCTGCAATGAAGCCTGCCTAGCCGAATGAGCAACACGGCAGACAAGAAACCAGAAGGTCGCGAGTTCAAGTCCTGGTGCAGGTAATTGAGAATTTATTATGTCCGGCTGTCTATATGGCACTCCTTTCATCACAAACATAGCTCAAGTGAATGTATCGAGTACTGCTTAGATCGTGATTTGCTAAGCCGATATAGCTTACGTCATTATTTGTCGAGATATGACATCATTTGTGACTATGCGGCCGAAATTATGAGCGCCTTCAACTAAAACCACGAACATTTCGAAATTTCTTGAAAGGATGTATTTCTAGTTTTGGTATCTGGTATTGACCCTAATTTTTAGCACACGTGATTCAATTGACCTGTATTATTAGTACATTATACATATTGTTAAGCGCCGACAAATGTAGTTTTATTATAATTGTAGAGGAAGCGTTTACTTTTGGAAATAAACTTCTTGTGCCGTGATATATTTAATATTAAAGTGTTAATTGTTATGTGTTGTATATGGACATTTGCTTTGAAAGTATAGAGTAGTGACCACTTCTGATATCAAATCAAAGTTCGAAGATTCAATTAATCTTTTCTTTACTAAATCAGATGAACAATTTCGCCACATTATCCCCATTTACTATCTGGTACTAATAAAACTCTTTCTTAAAAGAGCCGTCTAATAATTGATTAATTATACCGGGTGTTTTGGGTAATAATTATTTTTTAAAATGCTTGTAGATGTATGTAAATTTGTTGTAAACTTACTTATGTTTTTCCTCAGTTCACTTTTTATCATTACATTAACGTGTTTTAGCTTTCGGAGTTACCAAATCTGTTTCCAGTCCTGCGTTATGTAAAGGTAATTGGTAACCAGGCTTTGGTTTTCCATGTTGAATATTTCATATCATCTAGCTGTTGTGTAAAATTGTAGTAATATTACAAAGCGGTCATTTTTTTAATTTAAGCTTATAATAAGACACAGTGTTTTATTGTTCTAGCTAGTAACACGGGTGAGGGACCTAAAACTCAAATGTTTAGTGAAGAAAGGCGAAATGGAGACAAAGAATACGGCCCTCGGATGTTCCGAGAATAAAACGAAAAACAAAACAGCAGCTGATGAGCAGCTTACTCTATTGTGTAAATGTGAGGGAAATGCAGACGACTGTGTAGAAGACAAGAAGCAAGAAATAGACGCGGAGAAAGTTAATGTGTCAATTGAAATTTACAACTCAGGAGAATCTAACTGCCAACAATTTGATTATCTTCTCATCAGGGGGAGCACATCTGAAGATGCGTAAGTGTATCCTATTATATTTTATTTTATATTTAAATGTCTAATTGGAAAAGACTGTAAGTCTATTACCTGCCATATACATATTTATTAATTGACTTGCATTTTATAATTGAAAGTTTCAGCCTGATACCTACAAACTCAGTAGCAAACAACGTTAGTGCACATCAGATGCTGGTTCTTCTAAGGAAAACTTAATGGGGTTATAATTTATTAATTCTTTCAATAATTTTTGTGTTTCAAAATCACTAATCTAATAAAAAAATCATTTTAGACTTGAGATACAGCATATTCGAGGGTTAGTTCAAACTATTTTGTTTCAATTTTAAAAAAAACAATCGCTTTAGCAGATAATATACAGAAAATATTGCCTTTATGCATAAGAAGGACTTTTTTTAAATTATCTAATCATTGGAATCAGCAGGAAGCTAAATTGGAAATGAAAACAGTTTTAAGGCACAGAGCCGTAATAAAACATTTATATTTCACTATCCATATAACCAGAAGCGTAAATTAGTATTTCAAATACTTCACCTCGGCATTTAATACTTAAGCCTTGAGCAAACGCGCCTTTATTGTTACCCAAAAGAATATAACAAAAAAATATGAAATTAATGTAAATCATCCGGCAAAAGTATCTCCTTCTCTGCATAACTTAAACTGGAATTGCATGTTTCTCATGCTGTATCGAACTGAGTTAGCTTCCAGTTCTATATATTTTTCTATTTTTGTAGGTTACAAGAGCTCAAGAAACAAGATCAGAATAGCATGGAACTAGTTCGTAATGAGTCACAGTCGGAAGAGGCTCACATTATCCAAGAAGAAGAGCAACAAATTCAACAGCAATTCGTGAGAGATCTACAAAAGTTTCGGCGAAAGGAATGCGTAAGCGAATCAATCTCAAAATCCAGCGAAGGGACGAAAATGTTAGAATGCAGCTACTGTGGAAAAGATTTCTTTCGTCAAAGTCTATTGGATTTTCATATGAAGGCTCACATAGGAAGTTTGGCATTTGTATGTGGTAAATGTGGTGAAACATTTTCTGTAGAAGCGGAATTTGATAAGCACGTAAAAGACCATTTAGGAGAGAAGGCGTTGACTTGCCACCTTTGTAATAAAGTTTACAGACATCGTTCCAGCCTGTATTATCATATTAAGTCTCACAATAGAACTAAAACAAACATATATATATGCGAATATTGCGGGAATAGGTATTCAATTCTGAAAAGCCTGCAGGTGCATCAGGAGACTCACAATGCGATCAAGAACTTCCAGTGCAAAGACTGTGGAAAGGCATTCTTACGAAAATATGAGCTTAAATGCCATTTGAGAAAGCACACTAATGAGAGGCCCTACAAATGCGAGAGTTGCAATAATACGTTTCGACAGAAATATAAACTGACAGAGCATTTGAGAACACATTCGGGTGAGAGACCGTACAAATGCAATTTCTGCAAAAGAGCTTTCACCCAAATGAAGACTTTGAAAGTCCATGAACGAATTCACACAGGGGAGAAACCTTACAAGTGTCAAGATTGTGGTGCTGCATTCATACAACAAACAAGTCTCACGTACCACATGCGAAAGAATGGGCACTGAACATTAGTCCACCCTTGTGCTTTCTTCTGAACTTCAAAAATTTCTAACAATACGTTATTACCTCTTGCACAAATTACTTTGTGTGCAGTAAAAGTCCCCACAGCAAAGATGTCGACCATCGTAACCGGAACTCGAATCCGGATCTTCCAGTTCTCGGTTCGGTATGTTATCCATTACACCTCCGTGACACAATCCTCTGTGTTTATGGAATATTACTTTCGCCTCGAGACCTTACCTGTTTCTCAGAGCTGGTTATCACACCCAGAAACTCGCTTCAGTTGTAATTTTAGTTGAGGAGACTTCTGCAATCGTGCAGTGATAAGTAAAAGATGATTTTTCTCTTCGCGGACGTTATTAAACTTTATCGCTATAAATATTGAAATTAGCACTGAAACATTGACATTTAAAGTAGTTTATTGTTTTATAGGTACTTTCCATGTTAGTAAATCTCCATTTCTTGTGGTTTATAATTTGAACATTACTACTGTGGAAGATTTTACTAATGATATTTGATTTCACGACTTTTAGTCATTGATTTTCTCGTGTTAAACAACTGATCAGGAATCGTTGTGTTTAAGATATGGTACAGTTATATATTTGTAGGTATAGTTAAGTGCTTCAAGATTCAGAATTGAATGAATTACGTGTCAATGCATAATGTTATTACTTTGTCTAAAATGCTACTCTGTAATTTGTTAGCTTAATAATTAAATTTTAGAATGTCTCAATGAAACAAATTAATTTTTACACAATATGACATAATAGTTGCATAGTTATCATTTACTTACAGCCCCCTTATAAATTTTTAGCACATTCTCGGATATCACAGTAAATGTGAAGCAGGTTTACAGCAATATTGGCATTGCAATGGCATTGGAAGACTGTAAACTTGCTACAAACCTGCAGCAATCTTGCTAGTTCACGGATGATAAATTTTGCACACCAAATTTGCTATATCTTTTAGGAAAAAATTTGCTAAAATCATTGGTAGACTAATATTGAGCTTGTATCGAGACGGATTCTGCAAGGATTTTCAGTTTGGGGAGGTGAAAATTTAAAATTGGGATGGTGTAAGTGGAGTTTTGTATGGATCCTATCGATTTATGACTTAAAACTTTTTAAGTTTGAGGGAGCTCTCGAGAAATTGGAGGGTAACACAGAGCGTCTGGCGGAATCTCTGGAGCCAGAAAAGATATCAGTCTGCAGTGCGATTCGAACTCAATCTCCAGATTTGCTTGTTTTCCGTCACCCTACCGATTACTCCACGGACTCTTCTGTTGATTTTACTTGTGCTTTTATGTTACGAGAACGGTTACTCGAATAACAGGATTTGCGTAGACTTTAATTTCAAACTGAAGAAGCATATTGACCCTTTGTTATAGAAGAGCTATGAAGAAGGAAGATTCGTGACTTTTTCAAAAGCGAGTCGCTTAAAGGGTATCATAATGATGTGTGCTTTACTGTTTGGGTCAATGATATTAAAAAAAAACTGCCCGCAAATTTCCTACATAGTACCCTACTTTATACCAAATTATGACTAGGCTTCATTTTTCCTAACAGTGGGAATTTAACAGTTGTGTTTTCTATTGGATTACTAACTGGAACGGAGAATTCTTAAAAAATCATTTTTAACACCTATTTTTCTTTGTACTTATGAACATTTTCTTCCGTTCTCTTCATTTAGTAGTTTTCAATACTAAACATTTTTTTTCAAAATTGTACGCTTTTACCGAAAACAAGTTCAAGAATTCAAGTTAGATACAGAGACCAAAACCGCAAGATGCCATCGACTTGAGTAGGAAAGTATATACATCATTTTGATTTTCCTGCAGAGGCTCGCTCGCAAAAAAAATCAACATAACATGCTTCATAGCGCTAAAGCAAGATCAACGTGATTTCACAATTTCGAATCTGAGCATATATCAATGTATTTACTTAAGAAACTGTCTTCGTAACATAAACGGACTAGTAAAATAGAAGCTAGATAGATGTGGAGCGATAGAGTAGTCGGTAGAGTGAGCGACTAGAAACAAAACTCAAGATCCTAGGTTCGAGCCCCAAATCGGGACATTTGTTGTAATATATGTAATTATATATTTACCCGTTCATTTATTTTGATGAGGTCGCGAAGATTTAGTTGGTAGATCGCTCACCTCTGGTGTTAGGGATCTTCGGATCGATGCCTGCTCATGCCATGTGGGTTTTGTGGTGGACAAACACCGTGTGCGTGGATTTTCTTTCTTCTTATTTTCTTCTTTCCAGCAATTCATCCCATCATCATCCATACGATCTGAGAATAAGTTTCCTAAAGGATTTAAAAACTCAAATTTATTTTCGTGGTGATATTCAGAGCCAATCATTTGTTAATATTTTACGATTCATTAAGTAGTTTCAAGAACTTTGAAATTTATTTTATTTGTTAAACTATTAGCTAAAGTTCGTGAAAACCTGCACACATCTTCTTAGTAGTGAATATTCGTGACAAAAGAGCAAACAAAATCGTCAATAAAACCTGTGCTGTTTGGCTCCTGAAAAAAAAACAATATTTTTTTACTTCAATGTTTCAGATTTTAACTGCCTGTACTTGACTAACACACTACATGAATTTTGAAGATTCGGTCCTAACACTTGAAGCTGGTGTTATTAACTTCCGTTTTATACCAGATTTCCGCTTGGATGAAACCCTGTACAAATATAAACGAATATATTTAAAATGTTCTTTCCTATTACGATCATAGATTTATCCATGCCCTTGCAGTCCGTATCATATTCCAGATTATGTAAATATTTTTTTCTTTTAAGTTATCATATTCTAAAACCAAAAAATGTTGATAGTGTTCTCTTCGCCAACGCATTCTTTAAAAATAAGGTCACTCCCATAGTTGAATCATCATTGGTTGAATGGTGTATGACGCCAACTGTCGCTTGAAACACAAGCGCGTCATAGTTGCTCTAATAACGAGCTGGTCGCTTCAGGGAATATGTTATATATTGCTTTGTGTGTGTGTTTTATCTGTTATTTATTATCTTTTGTGTTTTCATCGCCCAAAATTTAAAATGTGCGACTGTTCTGTCAATGTATCTGCTTCGATATTTTCCAATCCATCAGATCGTACTTCTGTATGGATATGAAAAATCTCGACAAATTAACAGAGTCGACCCTATCCTTTGTGGTACCCTGCCTAATAACTCATCACGGGGACCTGTGAAATCACAATAACCAAAGAACCGATATATGTACTACCCGTTGCAAATGGCAGTGCCGTTGTTTACGTGGTGGCGCTGATATAGTCAACAGTAACTCAGTCGCTGGCTTGAGAGAGAAGACGGAGTGTTGCCAACGCACAATATCGAAATCGACCATAGTAAAGCTTCAGGATCCAATTGACTCACAAGATTTAATTAAAAACATTTTATATAACTTTGTTACATTTTTATATTTTACATCATACTCCAAAAACAGTGAAAGATAATACATTTTTAAGAATTTATTTATTTATGGTCTTTAGGCGTAGGATTGTTGAACCTGCTGTAATAACATCATATGAATGCAAGGTGACATTGTAAATGATTTATTCTCAAAAACACAGAGAAAGAAAAGGAGAGAGAGAGACACACAGATAGAGAGAGACAAGAGACAGAGCGAGTGAGTTCAAACGTGAATGTACTTGTACTGCTGTTGCAATACAATAAGTTAATTAAACGGACTCATAACGTATATTTCATTTTTATAGTTGTTTTACATCAACATAATCCAAACATTTTCTGGCTTACCGGCGCCTTTGTTACTCTGGAGTTCCGAATAATGTATCTTTTTCACCGCATCTGTGTGTGCGGCAAGATGTCAGACAGAAGTCGTTTTCGAATATTTCTTTTTAAATGAAACCAAACTTTTCGAAAGGTACTTATTCTTCAAATCGGGAATAAAAATAACCAGTGATAAATCAGAGCTGAAACCGAGTTATTTTTTGGAGACCTGGCCTGACCCGAACATAAGTGACGCGGTGACAGAGTCCGAACGTTTATAGACGAGCTCCATCCAATACCACATGTCTCAAATTCCTTCTTTCTTACACCCACAGATCCTTATGAAATAATTGCTATCGTAAAGAAATTTAAAAACCGTAGTTCTGCAGGGCCTGATGAAATACCTGTTTGTAATAAAGAGATGTATACATGCTATTGCTACGCCATTGTCTGATTTAATTAATGCATCATTTAATCATGGGCAATTTCCAGAAAATTTAAAGTGGTCACTAATCAGGCCACTACATAAAAAAGGGGATAAACGTAATTGTGAAAATTATCGACCCATATCACTCTCATCTAAATTTTCCAAAATTATCGAAAGTATTATGAAAAAAAGACTATTATCCCATCTGGAACAAAACAAAATTATTTCTAACTCACAACATGGATTTCTAAAAAATAGATCTACTACTACTGCTATCTTAAGTTACATATAAGAAATAGTATCTGCTACTGACAGTAAATCATATCCATTTTCAATATGTTGTGATTTAAGCAAAGCCTTCGATTGTGTTAATCATTCACTACTTTTATCGAAATTGTCTTCCTATGGGATACGCGGAACTACTAATGAATGGTTTTCATCTTATTTAAAAAATCGACATCAGTATGTTGAACTCACATACACGGATACTCACATACATGCATAAACAAAAAATATCATCCAAACCCTCCCTTGTCAATTTAGGTGTTCCTCAAGAATCAGTTCTGGGTCCGTTACTTTTCCTCATATACATAAATGATCTTCCATCACATATTGACCAAGGGACTATGGTCTTGTATGCTGATGATACCAATATCCTAATTAAAGGCAGTAATACTTCAGAACTGCAAGATAACATAAATGCTGCTTCCAATAAGCTTGAAAAATGGTTCTATCATAATAATTTAATCCTAAATGCCAATAAAACTAATTGTCTTTTTTTCTTTCCTTCGTATACTGCTGTCCCAGCTTATCCCAAATTAACCATAAGTAACATCACCACAGAATGTGTCTCAAGTACTAAGTTTTTAGGGCTATATATTGACAACAAACTAAGTTGGAAAACGCATATAACAAATTTATGTCGTATACTATCATCTAATATCTTCTTAATAAGATCTCTCTCAACTGTTCTAAATAAAAAGGCATTGATATCCTTATATTATGGTACATTTTATTTGAGAGCAAAATATGGTATTCTCTTTTGGGGATCCTCAAGTGGGCTATTGACAGTTTTTAGACTACAAAAAAAAGTTATTCGAATCATTAAACACACACATTTACGTGCGAGCTGCAGACAAATTTTCAAGAAATTAAATTTGCTAACAGTTCCATGTTTGTACATATACGAGGTGTTAAAGCTGATAAAAAGTAACCTTGATGGCTACACTACACACTCTGATATACATAGACACGACACAAGAATGAAAAATGATCTTAGACAAATGTCCCACAGAACAATTTTTTTCGAAAGATCACCGCGTTACTTCGGTATAGCCCTATACAATAAATTACCACAAACTTTAAAAAACATTAAGGATATCAATATATTTTGTCGAGAAGTTAGGAAAATGTTGACAAACAAAATTTACTATACAGTTGATGAGTACTTGCAAGACTAAATATTATAAGGGTAAAGAAAATAGGTGATAACGAAAGTGAATTATGTCGAAAAACTACTACAAAACTTAATTTTCTATGTATTCTGTGTAATTTAAGAAAATATGTATTCTTATTATGGACATGTTCTATACCATATGCGCAAATGAGTACAATGTATTGGTCTAAGGAACGCAATAAATCAAATCAAATCAAATCAGAAACTTGACCAGAATAACCCGGTCTAAGAAATATAATTAACTAGAAATTTTGGTGTCGTATTTTCCGTTCTCTGGGGGAAACATCTTCGGTCCTGGTCACCCCTGAAAAAACAATGTTCAAACACAGGGAAATAATTAAACATTCTGCTTTGCCCTCCGGGTGGTCTGTCCCACGCTCGACCGCCTTTACCTCCCCAAAAGCCTAGGAATACCAAGGACACTCTGGTACCCAATTTGATAGGAGGCTGACTGCACCTCAGAGCACCAGAGAAGGGAACACTGCGAGAAAAGTCTCTAGTGTCCTGAACTCGGGCCGCCCGACACATTATCAGACGCGCTATTGTCTGAACCACGTCGATTTCTTAGAATAACAGCAGCACACATTTTTTTTATTATAAAAAATACTTATTCGTATCGCAACAGTTCTTTTCAAAATGTGCGGCAGCACATTATAGATCTCTAAGGGGCTTTAAAAACACTCGGGGGAAGTGAGCGTTCCATTAAATTTTTGGGGTGGAAGGTGTCGACACCCGTTCCATCTCAGAAAGGAATAAAAAAAGTGTTTAAAATCATAGGAATGTCTCTCTCTCTCCCCTGGATGTCACTCCTCTTAAAGGTACGCTGTTTTAAATATATACAAATATATTCGTTCGCAAAACTTCCGTGATACTCGTAACTTTACTCTTGATCGTGTCTTTGAATTCCTCCAGTATATTTGCCACAACGTTCCTGTATACAAAAGTATTACGGTTCCGCAGCGATAATAATTATCTCATATGATTTTAAGTGTCCTCTGTTGGTAAAACTTTGCAAAATTTTATTTTTATATGGGGCAGTCTAGTAACTTTGAACTTCGCCGCGTCATGATTCGTCCTTTAGTCATTAAAATCCACACCTATGCCCCTGCCGGGACTCAAACGCTGGATCTTCGAGTCGTTGGCCTACCACCGTAGACCACACGGCTACCTGGCCGGCTCCTCTGTGGGTGTGTGGTAACGCTAGGTTCCTTGGTTTGAAGGGGTCCTGGGTTCGTTTCCCAGGGTTCGGGGCCCACTTTAAACTGTTTATCCCGTCCTCAGGACGTCATGTTCATCCGATGGAAGGCAGTGACAAACCATTATTGGTTCATCTTGCCCAGGAACCTGCGAGTCTGGAACTGCATTCGGGTAACATAAATATAGCATAAATAAAATAATCCCACATTTCGCCTCGCTCGGCCGCAGGAAAGCAATGGAATAGTATGCTAGGATGAATGTTTGACTATCTGAACCGCAGTCCTGCTGATTACCTTAAATATCTGCAACTTAAACAATAAATACTAGCTGTCTGAAAAACGAAATTGGAAAAGATACATGAAAAGAGCAACGTTTTATATTTAAAAAAGAACGTTTTTTTACAACACTAGTCGTCGCTTTTCAATGAAGGTCCTAGCTTACATACTCGTTCTCTAACTTTTTTAATTTATTTTAAGGCCTTTAGGCAAATATGGTTCAGGCCATATGTATGATGATGGGATGAATTGGTGGAATGAAGAAAGTGGGAGGAAACGGGAGTACCCCGAGCAAACCCACGCACACGGTGTTTGTCCACCATAAAGCGCACATGGCATGAGCAGGGATCGATCCGACGACCCTTAGCACCATAGGTGAGCGCTTTACCAACTCAGCCACCCCCACTTGTTCTCTAAATTTCCGTTTGCAAAATTCAATAAAAAGAAATTGACTGGTAGGCAGTTTGCTCCGGCTTGACAATTTTGTATAACACACACACACAGAGAGAGAGAGAGAGAGAGAGAGAATCGAAACGACGGCTGCACCCAATTTAATGAATAATTACATTTCCTCTCGTTAACTTTTATTTTCTTACGTAGCAGGCATTGTATAACTCTTCAAATAGTTCTTGTAGACCAAATGACTAATTCCCACGCTAACTCGAATTCATGACTATTTAAGCAACGTAATGTACCATGTTCTGTGCAAAAACCTAGTGAGTTTTCAACACTGCAAATAACTGAATCAAGGATGGATTGTCACGTATGAGCTACCTTTTGTTTATGTCTAAGTTCAGTGTTTTGCCGCTCGACGCAGCGGCACTTAAATGTGGAACGACTTATACATTCGTACGGATATCTAACGCAAAGCATCACTCCGGGTGAATGCGATCCCGGGAATTGAGGTATTGATTTACAAGGGATAAAGTCGGTTTGTTGAAATACAATATCGTAAAATTAGGAATCCGAAAATTACCCCTAAATAAACAATTACAGATTTACAATAGTAAAGCCAGTATTTTTGTAGTAGTTAAGGCCAATTCTGTGAGTTTTCCTGATGCTAATATCTTCAATCGAGTCTCTATTATCTAGAGGAGATGGAACATAATTTTCTATAGATAGACGAGCGAATATAACTTGAGTCATGGTGTTCCTTAGATAAGTCTTGATGAGCTTCAGACTAGGAAAGATCCTCGCGGGATGCTGATAAGTAACAGGAATTGTTGCTATGTGCAATATAACCAATTGTTCTAATAGATTTCACTCAGCATGCTTTTTTTACTATACATTTAATTCCTTCCCACACTTTCTTACTTTATACCTTACGGAAGTCGCAAGTTCATCACCGCAGTAACAAACGTTCTCCATAGGATTCTATCCTAAGCAAGATTAAGCCAGTTTTCATCACCAACACCTACTTCGCAAAGATCATTTCTAATTTTATCCTCATAACGTCGGCCCGGTCTTGCTAACGGTCTCTTTCCTTCCGACATAGACACCATGATGGAAGAAAATCTTCGTTTCTCTCCCATCCGTGCTACATGTCTTTCCCACTTTAGTCGTCGCGATTTCATAATCCTTACAACATCGATTGAGTCGTAAAATCCTTAAAGTTCATCATTATATAGTCTCCTCCATTCTCCGGTCATATCATTCCGTTTAGGTTAGTATATCTTTCCCATGACCTTATTTTCAAACACTCGTAATTTATGTTCATTTGCTAGGGTCGTATTCCAACTTTCGCAATCGTATAGTATGTCGGTAGATTAACTGTTCTGTATATTTTCTATTTGAATTATCTTGATATTAATCGGGAGGTTAAGAGTTTCTGGACTGAATAGAAACATGCATTGTCCGATACTAAATGATTTTTTTATTTCTTCCGTTACCTAGTTTTTGCTTGTTATATATGGTACCAAGTGTTAGAACTAGTTTATTTCCTCTATGTTCTCATTCTTAATTGATATGTATCTAGTTCCTTCAATCCCAGTGTTTCGGCTTGATGTTATTTATTTGGTCATACTTCCACACATAAAAAGGCCGAAAAGTTCTTAAAACGTGGTATGTACTCAACCAACTATGATCAAAAAATTTCGATTTGAAAATAAACAAACATTAAGGTTGGTCATTGCACATGATAAAGTACTTCAACTGCAGTATTTAGGTGACTCCAGGCACCAGACAGATTACTAATTAATAGTCGGCAGCGTGGGGTCTCTCTGGGCGTGGGCCCTGGGCAATTGCCCGGTTCACCCGTAGCTAAGGCCGCCACTGCAAATAAGAGCATTCTGGAAAATGTATATGAACAGCTATTTTCAATATGAGAAAGCAGATATATCCTCATAAATGCTGACATATGGCTATTTTAAACACAGGTCTCAAATAGTATACCGAACACATTTGAGTCTTTGATATCACATGCCATTTTATGTATGAAATCGAGTTCTCTTAAAGGCCCGTTCGGCATTCCAGGTGCTCGTTAAAACATAATTTGAATTAAATTAGATATCAAAATATTTAACAAACATCCAGGGGCGTATTTAGGGGATGTGTCCGGGAGGTCCGTGGGAACACCTAAAATTGAGAGTTTTAGGCATAATTTCATATTTTAAGAGAGTAAACATTTGTATTATGTAGATACACTCGAGTGCCGAAAGTCGTGGGATTGCTACCCAATAACATGTGGGACGCCTACAATACTGCGCAGTGCAGCAAATTGACGTTGAGGGGACGAGAGAAGTGATGAGTGATGAGAAGCCACGCAGTCTCGATTACCTTTCACAATTCTGTGGTTGTTGCAAGTGTAGGACCGTGAGCATCAATAGCCCGTACGATGGTTTACCACATGCGTTTAATAGGGTTCATGTCCGACGATCTAGGATTCAAATCATGCGTTTCAAGTTGCTGAATGTTCCTCAAAACTGACGCGCATCACTGTGGATCTGTGACATGGAATATTGTCATCCTGAAAAATCCCATTGTTGGAAGGGAACTGGAGGTCAATAAAGGGTTGGAGATGGTCAGTAAGCAGCTGAGTACAGCTCTAACCCATAAACGTCCAGTTCAAGCAAATCAGAGGACTGAAATCATGCTATTTAAACACGCTCCTCACCATGTCCGAGCCACATTCAGCTTGCACAGTGCCTTGTTGACATTTGGGTCCTAGACATGGTGCCTGTGAACACACGCACTTTAATATACGTGCGTACCAATTGGAAATGGGGTCATTTGAATACGGTATACGTTACCAATCTTCTCACTCCAAATCCATGTGTTCCTGCCCATGTGAGTCACCGCCACCGATGGGCAGCTATTTGTAGCAGCATACATCCGGCCACATTGAGACCAAATTGTTCTGCACAGACCTCTGAGACACGTTCCTGGGGCGTAACGAATGTATTCCTGCTGTCAGATTACGCACTTTTGCTGTCTGTTTGCCCAGAAGAGTCACTCTTGCAACCATGAGCGGCTACTGCATTGTCCCTGATGGGTTGTAATGCCTAGTATGCGCTACTCACGGTCCACCCTTTGCATTGTGAAGCCATTAAAGTTCAATGTCCGAACGACTTCCGAAATGTCATGTCCCACTAGTCTATTTTTCCGGCCTCAAACGTCGGTATTTCCCGTCAAGTTGCCATCGCCATTGTACACGACGTTTCGCTCCACTCACATAAATCCAACTGACCACATTGCAGCTGCCTCGCTCCGTTCCACCTGCATGCTGCGATGTTATAGAGCCGTTAACTAGTTAACTCCAGTTATCCAATGACTTTTGGAACTTGAGTGCATTTAAAGGCCAGACATATTTTTACCATTCCGGATGACCATAAAGCCCGCCCGAAACAAACCTTTCGATACGTGCGTGACAACATCATTTCTTGGGAGTTTAGCATTATTAATTTTCTACTTAAATTGAACTGCATTATGCTTTTTAGTCAAATTCATGGCATTATATTTAAGAGCCTTAATACCTAAGCCATTTTTAAAGAATAATCGTAAAAACATCAGTATAATTCTGCAAGTATCTTGCACCTTGATAGGTTTGTGACTTCTCTAAATAGTATAACATCAGCAGCATAGATTAAAATTTGGGAGTAATAAAGGCAACTCCGAGAATCATTTATCAAAATTAGAAACAACATAGGGGATAATCATGATCCCTGAGAAACACCTGAAGGCGAACCAATACTGTTTAATAAACTATTCGTCTAGGGTATATGTAATACATCGATTTTCATGTATGATTCCGTAATTGACAGTGCATGAATTGCAAGATCTAATCATTCAAATTTCCATAACGGTACATTATTGAATGTTAGACGTTTTGACAAATCAATTTAGATAAGGTTCAGATGTATAATTTGTCTAGAGAAGAAATAACAACCTGTTTAAGAATCACATAATATTTCTTTCGTAGAAAATCGTGGTGTTCAGAGGAAATAATGGGTGCAACAAATCATTTTATTAAGGATACAATCCCAATTGTATTTGAACATGCAGACAAAATTTAAGTTGACTTATGTTCTTTAACTACAGAGAGACATATAATTTTCTGTGTTTCGACTAGTGTTTAAAAGACTAGGAAAAACTGAAATTTTGGGGGGACAAGATATATATATATATATATATATATATATATATATATATATATATATATATATATATATATTGCTAATCACAATAATTCACTGTTAGCAGACATTTTGTGATCTGCGCCAACTTTAGCTAATAATTTAACGAATGTAATATATTTCAAGGCTCTAAAACTTCTTAATGATTCATAAATTCTTAACAAAAAATCTGCGGAACTCACCTATTATGCTTTTAGCGTCTCTGCTCTCGATTATGACCTTATGAGTAAGTGTAAAAATAGATGAGTATATAACAAATATGCATTACGAAATAATAATAAAGTGATAGTACTTATTTTACAATAGTAGAAATATAGGACGTATCTGGTTTAATTCCCAGGAAATTGCGCAATGGATAGAATGCCAGAATAAGACAAATAAAATATTTCACATGCAAAATTTACTCTTTGATCATAATATTCTAAATTAAATATTTAACAATTACCAATTATATAATTAACAATAGGACAATATATATCTTCAGAAATACTCATAGTAATACATTCTAATTTTAAATAGCATGTATAATATTCACAAAAGCATAAAATAAGTTGGTTAATCACGACTCGTGTTTCTATAACAGACAGTTCTTTGAAATATGTTTGAGGTGACATTCTTTCCATACTAAAGATCTGCAAAAATATTCAGAAAGTATTGTATTTAAATGCGAGATTTATTTTCTTGGGCTATATAGTAATAACTTACAAAATAAGTTATTAGTACGGTACCTTTCATATCATGCACGTACTTCGCCTTGAAACTGTCGAGAGTTCAAAGTTCGAACAGGTTTATCATATTTATAAGAAAATATTTCGCAACACACGCCTATTCGTCGCTTTTTGATAAATATGTATTACAAAATGTACGGTTAACGATGGAGCAAGAAATATAACATGTTTTCCGCTTCATTACATTGTTCATTCGCAATGAAATATATATGACATCGACTGCAAGCTGGAGTTGATTGAATACACATTGATGGAACATACTTTTTTCTGCTAGGTTCAATGGGCCATTCCACGTGAAATCAACACACTGTTTATCAAAATTATACCTCACCTTCTCACAAGTCAGAGTTCTATGATTTTTGTTTTATTGATAGTATCCGTTGATATTTTTTTTTACAACTTTCTGGCGCACTGGTTTATGTTCTATGACAGTTCAACTTTTTTTAACTTTATTTTTATATGGGCCAGTTTTAGTAACTTTGGACTTCGGCCCGTCACGATTTGCCTTTTGCTGTTAAGTGTTAAAATCCACACCCATGCCCCAGCCGGGACTCGAACCCGGGACCGTTGAGTCGATAGCCTACCACCGCAGACCGCTCGACCACCCGGCCGGCTATGACAGTTCAAGAAGTCCGTCCGTGTTTTTAGTTTACAAAATAATTTCATACTCAGCAATAGAGCTAGAGAGTTCGGAGAATGTTCATTTTAAAGTTCTTGTAATAATTTGTCTTTTGATATGATTCAAGACAGGGTTTTACAAAGTTTTGTGTCTTGAAAATTGAAAATCTCAAAGTCGGACATCTCGATTTTTTTTAATGTATGTTGGTCATACCTCTACCAAGCAAATTGTAATTTGGGGAATATAATAGGATCGTGATATATAAAATATTTAAGTTATAGGCCTGGGGGAAGAAAATGCATTAGGGATTCCACACTAAGATAAGATACCTCTGATATACTTTGTGTTTTGGGATAATTTTAGTAATTAATGACTTCGGTCTGTTTCGAGCTGTGAAGTTTATAAAATCCACAAACACCGTGCTCCAGTGAAGATTCGAAACCGGAACCATGGATTTGGTAGCCTGGAGTCTCATACCAAACGACTACCAAGTTTACTCCTTGACAAGAATTTGAATTGTTTATGGCCTTTAGAGTTAAACACCTATGGCTCAGCAAGAAATAAGGAGGGGAAATTGTGAAACAAGAAGCCGGCTAGATCTTAATTTTAGATAGAGTTAATACAAACCATATATTTACCTGGTGCTAATGACGTGAAACAATAGGTTCAGATTAATAATTTTATTTATTATTTACACCGAGATTAGGATTGGTATTCTGGAATTTGGATCTGAGGATTCGAATATGATACTTGGAACCGGGTGCCCGGATCTGAATCCTGAAATCGAGTACGACAATCCAGAATACGGGTACCCAGTTCCAAGAACCAGATCCGAGTCCTGTTTCAATTTCCAAGATACGAATCCGGGTTCCGGTTTTAATATTACGTGCCTGAACAGGACCCATGTTTTCATCCATATTATATAGCATTTCATAATAAAATAACTTAAAGTGGACTAAAGATATTCCTCAGTCACACCAGTCAATTATCGGGTTAGTATCTTGAACTTAAGCTGTGACCAATTTCTTAACGTATTCTTTCCCCTCATTTATACCAGCGTGAGTCATAGACGCCTAACCCTAAAGCCCATAAATAACTGAAATTCTTAATACGGAGCTACTCTGGAGAGCCGTTCGGTCTGAAGCGTCAGTCAAGCAACTTGATAGTTCCGGGTTCGAATCTCGAGTGGGGTACGGATGTTTGTGGATTTTAGAAACTTAGCAATTCGAGACGGAAAAAAATCATTAATTACTCACATTACCCAAAAATACACAGTTCACCAAAGGTCTTAATGCGGACAGCAAATCCATTATCTTCCCAAAACATATGAAGAAAATATTTTATATCTTATGATCCCATTACCATCCCAAATGTCTCATTTTCATGGAGAGATGTGTGACAAACAAAAAAATCGGGACGTCCGATTTTTTTTATTTATTTATTTTTGGGATTCAAAATTTTGTTCAACCCTGTCGAATATCGTATCAAATGAATGCTTATCACAATAGATTTGAAATGAAACCCCTCCGAGCTCCCTAGTAGCAACCTTTCCTGAGTAAGTAGAAGTTAAGGGAACGACAATGAATAGTTCCTAAATTTAGAGGTTTTTCTTTGCTTCTCTCTCCAGACTTCTGTCACTTTTCTAAATCAATTTGCTTAAAGAATCGATAATCAATTTAAACTGATAAATTTTCCCTATAGTATAAACTGATATAGACTGAAAATTTTCGTCAGTTCGCCGCAATCTTTCTTCTTTCCCACATTTGAGAAATTAGTCATCACCCAAAACAAAATAAAATGTAACATATCTGAATCGTTAGGGAGTTGTTAAGAAGGAATGGGGAGTACATTATTTTCGCCAGAGTGTAAGCGATAAGCTGATGACGGAGTCAGCATATTTAGGGGGCTAACTTCGCACAGCTACCACACGTATAAAATTTTAATTCGTTCTTACGTCCAGTCGTCAGGGAGGAATAGGGAGTACATTATTTTCGTTACGCGGTGAATCATATATATTGCTGGTAGCAAACATGGCTAAAGTGTGAAGTTAGCCCCACAAGGGACCCCAGTTAATCAAATTTAGGTTCGGCGTTGTCTGCATTTTTTAGGGAAGAGTAGGGAGTAAATTATTTTCCTTGGGAAGTGAACGATAACTGTGTGAAGGCACCAGCAAACATGGCGGTTAACTAAATACAGAATTCTAAGGCATTGAATTACGGATCGGTGTTTCCTGAAATTATTAGGGATTTATTATGGAGGAATAGAAAGTATATTATGTTAGTTAAGGAGTGAATGTGTTTCGATGACGGCGTCAGTAAATATGGCGTATGCGTGAAGTTACCGGAAACTGGTCAGACCGCTCCCTCTGGAATTTTGGCTGCACTTGGCTGCCATGGAGCCTAATATAAAAGATTTTGGACTGAGAATGGCCACCCGAGGCAACTACATGCAATTTTTGTTATATATATATATATATGAAGCTAATGGGAGCTTATTTCCGAAGAACATTCAGACAGTTTCAGAGCCTGATATCGATGTAGATATAGTGTCTACGTAACCTCACACAGCTAAAATTATAGCATCTGTGGTCAACGAATAACGTCAAGGGAACCCGAGAATAATGGAACCTAGAGAGCAAGTAAATCAATACTACAGCTAGGTAAAAAGTTGTATCTCTTGCAAACTGTTAAATGTATTAAAAGCCAATGTTTATTAACGGATATTTGACAGAATGCAATACATGTTGAAGATTATATTGACAATGACCGCCATCCTGAAAATGGTAACTTGAGTCTGCTCCACTTTTTTAGTAACTGTTCAAAATGTTCAAGAGGAGTGAGACAAAAATTTCAGGAGAGGGGGCAGTACAAACCAATTACTACGAGTCCGGCTTGAAGTTATGTTAGGATGAACTTACACCTTCTGTTGTTTCACTAACTAAATCATACCACTATGTTAACCCAAGGTACCATGGCGGAAGCTGTTAAGGGAATACTAAACTTGTGACATGACAATCTTAACAACCAAATACAGTTTGAAATAATCCCCCAAAATTATTTTTCTACGTCGATATTCCTCGTCACCTCACCTCCCCCATCTTAAAATATACTAATCTTTACCTAATTCTGAAAATAAAGATATTTAGCTGACCCAGACATTGACTTTCTGCAACCAATAATAACAATTTAGGTTAGTTTACATGGACAATGAACTTCCACAATCAATAATAACAATATAGGTTAGGTAGGATACATGTAAACGACCTGCCACAACACAAGAACGTGATGTAGGTCACGCGGTCTAAAACTTGAATCTGATTGGTTTTCAGAAGTGATGACGCCACGCATAAACCATGGTACTCTATTACTCAAGTCCGACTCGACTGTATCGGTCAACGTTCGTCTTTGTTTCTGCTAATAAGGGCCAGACTAAGAAAATGAAGTAACAACTTTTAACTCCTTATGAGTGGCAATTTCTGGAGATAGACAAGGTAGACAGCGTCTACTTAAAATTTTGTGATTTAAAATACTTTTGTCTTCATCGGTAATGGATTTCGATGTGATTTGGACCTGTGTTATCAAAACATTAGCGATTTGTTCCTTCAAGGAACATACATAACTAATGTAAAAATATAATAAATAATTAAAAACTTTCATAACTATAACATTCAAAAACATTCTCCTGACTTACAGCTGCTCAAAATTGCAGATACATTTTGTTCACGCTGTATTCACACGGGTGTACCAGAAATAAACAGATTTTTTCTATAGTGGAACATCGGACTACCCTGTATGAAAAGGGGACCAAATACAGTGGTATTATTCTATATAATAAACTTCCCAATCACATAAAGAATCAAATTTCAGATAGCTTATTCAGAAAAGAACTTCATCTATTTTTGATATCTAACTGCTTCTATACACTCAAAGAATGCATGGACTCTTAAAGATCTTTGTGAATACTACATTAAAAATGTAGGTACCGGAGGGTTGCACTATGTAACATGGCAGTAAGGTAACACAGATATGGATTGCGTAATGAATATCAATTATGTTATGAATGACATCCAGATCGACGTGTCCACCCACAATTTACTGTGCACGATAATCAGTTGCGAATAAATGTAAATAACAGATAAACAGTACTTTTCAGTGTAAAACATTTTATATATGTTGTAACTTATGTCTTGTATTTTAGTTTCCTGTCTGTTTTCTAATTTTTTAGCTTTTCTATAGTTTTATGTTCTTTCTTAAGTAGTATGTATATTCTTATAATATGATAAAATGTATATAATTTTCATGTAATAACCTTGTAACTGACTTGTTCTATACCATAATCCATGTTTGTATGCTACGTGGTCAACGGAACGCAACAAATCAATATCAATATCAATATCAAGACCTAAAGTAGGATCAGACGATTTACACAAAGTGAGGGGCTCCGCACGAGAGACGTTTGTGCATGTGAAGTAGTTAGTCTCAAGGATTTTAAAGGGCTTATTCGAATTCTTCTTGCCATGGTGCGCTTTCAATGTAGACACGTCTCTCCTCATATTGTGTATGCATGATTTTCTGACAGGCAAGGAATGAGCTAAAACATTGCACGGAAGAGTATTGGAGCGAAATACAAGAAATTACAGTATTTTAATCATAAAAATGTTTCTCGCTGTAGACAGTTGGAGTGTTGGGTTGTCCGAGGCGATATAATAAAATGACAAAGAAATGGATTTTCTAAAAGAGAAAATGATTCGAAATGGAACGCTGTTTTCAAAAGTTACGTACTAGCCATTTAGAAGTTTATGGTAAATTGGACTCTTACTGATTCACTCTTGTGTAGCCATTTTGACAATTTTAACTCAATCTGGGATAAACATTTTTAACATTTTAAAAATTATCGATATTAATTTAACTGGTAAAAATATAACTTTTCTGCTGTGGATGTAGAAATTCTGCCATTGACTTTCTCATATCGTTTGCAAAATTGCCAGCAATTTCCACTGGTAAAAGAGACCTAATCGTTTTGCACTTGACTTAGTTTGCTTGAAAACACTATTAATTCTAGCGGTAAAGGGAAAGAAAATGCAGTTTTAGACGAAATTTAAACTGCTGTGCCAAAACGTTTTCGAGTGCCTGCTACAAGATGAGCATTGACTTCCGCAGTAGTGAAAATAAAATTCTTCCACCAATCAAATTGTTGGAGCTTATTATAAACAACCAGATCTGAATAGTTTCTTTTTTTTAATTACCCAAGTCAACAATTGTCATTCATGATATGTCAGCATCTACTAATGGAAAATTAAAAAGAATGCAATCGTTTTCAAATTCGTGACAAATAAAATATTGTTACTATTGCAAACATTTCAATTGAAAAATATCTACGGTGGCCTTTACTACTAGCAAGGCCGTGATTAAAAAACAAAGTGATGGCTGAATTCCAAAACGAAGGTGGGAATTCGGAACTTTTTCAAACTTTACATTTATGCACTTTACACCAGCTTAAGGCTACACGTCGCAATATTTTGGACGTTGCTATTTTCTTGGAGGAGTGAGAAGATAGAAGCCAAACCTTCTATTGAAGTTCTTATTCAGGCATTTTCCTGATGGTGTGAGCGGTTCTTGAACCAGCACTCCTTCCCAGCGATTTTCGAAACAATTGACCATAACTATTAGATCACAGGGCTGGGTGTTTGTAAGAACTTGACTGAGATAAGCAACTTGCATCTTTTCTCCAAATATTTTAGCTGATTTTATTATTTTTTAATATTGTGTTTTTAGGGGGAAAATGTAGGTACAAAAACAATAAAGGAAAATTTTACTTTTTATTTCTCTAAACGCTTTTCTTACACATTGTATAATAAGTATGTCTACTAATTTGTTTATATCACGCTCCGCCAATTCTCATTATATCCTCAGTGCGTTATTGTTTATACCGTTTGGGACTTTCGGAACAAAAGTAGCATTTAATGATGTAGCTGCTACTCTTTGTCAGTGGTAGCAGGGTTAGCAATGATCCCAAGTAGAAGTGATAAAGTTAGTCAAACAGCTATCGGCCAGTAATTACTGGACTTTCTCGAGCTTGTAAATTAGCCGGAAATTACGTCTGCAGTTAAACGCCTGAAAGTGCTAACACGAGCAGGCGCAGAACGCCTTGAACTATAAGTAACACTAATAATAAGAAGCGGTGATTGTGCAACTGGAAGCATAGCGTGGTGGATAATTTATCGGGAAGCTCATCCAGAGGTCCCGGATTCTAACACTGGCGTCGTTAGTTTACCTACTTTAAAAAAAAGAAAATGAACTTCTTTAGTTTTTATGTATATACGCAGTAGGAAATTTAATAAAAGAAGTGACCAAGGGCATTCGGAGGTTAGTTAAGTCAGGTTCGTTTTTTTATTGCACACGCAGCTAACACAGAGACTCCACACTGTGCTCAACTCCTGACGTATCTTCCGGCTAATTCTCGAACGCGAGACAGTTGAGCAGCTACCAGACAGTTGAGCAACTACCGGCCAAATAAGCGAATGAATGGTTTTCTTTTCGAACTGAAGCAGCAAGATCACTATCAGAAAGCACTATCGAATAAATGTTTGTATGTGGATAAACCTGTGGCATTAATTCAAAGAGCGAAATACGAGAAGGGAGGGGCGCAAAAAAATAGGTTGTCTTTCAAACATTTACAGTACTCTCTCCTCCCTTCAGAGGGTTTCCTTGCTATGTTATTGCCGCGGGGCATTTTTACCAGTAAATTTAGAAGTTGTTATTTGCTTCCGTGTTTTATTTCTCATCCAGTCCCCCTGAACCATTTTCAGCGGGTCATCAAGCTACAGGAACAAAAACAAGCATCAGAAAAGAAACTGTCTGCCTAACAAATAACATCTATCGATAGTTTTTCAGTGCTATTGGCTGTTTATTCGATACTAAAATTCGTTCGATAATGCCTATCACTTATTGGTTGATAGCAGACTATTTACACTATGTTTTTCAGTGTAGGGGTTCTCAAATTATTAGACAAAATTATACTTTCATCGTATCACCAAGTAATACCAGAGTTCATAATAAAATGTGTGGTAAAATTACTCAATTCTCAATGCAAATATTTACATTTGCATGATTATATTATACCACTGACAACGAGGTAGAATTTGTAAAAGTCTTTATCGTATTTACAAATAAACATTTATAATTAGGAGGTCTCAAGAAGGATTCTCGAAAAAAAACTTTGTTAAACTTTACAAGCCAATCTAGTAACATTTGACTTCGACCCGTCACGATTATTCGTCACGTTCTAGTTAAAATCCAAAATCACAAATATCGATAACCCAGCCGGGATTCGAATTCGGGACTTTCGAGTCGCTGGCTTAGTGCCATAACCCTCACAGCCACCAGATCGGCAACGATTCCCTGTCCAGAGCATGCTTACTTATGTTTTCTCTCGTTCCCTCAATCACACTAGGCACATGTTGGAATGGTACCTTGAATATTAAAATGGAATAACATAAAATATGAACAAAAATAATGCAATTATTTCTGTTAAATAGCTAATATCTACATTCTCCCATAAACAAATATCTTATTTCAAGGGAAAACTATAGGCGCATTTCTCAACCCTTGCTTTGTATTTCTGTTCAAGTGGAGTAGCGTTTGACTATGAATCTGGCGGTCTGGGTTAAAATCCCAGCAAGGACGCTGTAAGCTTTTTCTCTAGCGATTGCATGCCTGTCAATGTCAGGTGTATCAAATTGAGTACCAGTGTCCTTGGGACTATAAAGGTGGTCGAGCGTGGGACTGACAGTGACCACCCCAAATCATTTCTTGCCGTTATTTGAGAATACGACGTTCGCGTTGCGCCAGGAATATAAGATCAAAAATAAAGAGGAAAAATGAACATCACATATATTGGAATTAATGTTAACAGCACATTTGCGTACGCCCACCGCTAACTTGTAGCTGCGCTCCCCCGCGGCTTTCGCGCTCCATCTCCCTTCGAATGCACGTGCCCCTGTTGTACTCCGAGCGAAATTGGTTTATTTATACGTCCTAGCTTTTACTATCCCCAATCCCTTTGCTTAACAGATGATGTAACACCACAAATTTAAGATAATCTGCCAAAAAACGTAAAACAAAAAAAGCAAACATTAACAATAAATATGAGCATATATAAATATATTATGGAAGAGAAAAAGAAGAGACAAATGTCTCCGCCGATATTTGAAACCGACTTTTACTCAGCTCACCAACTCCCTACCACTGCACCACCGATACGAACTTGCAAGCGTTGGTTTTGCCGTTGTATTTACAGTGCATGTGCTTAATGTAACAAGCCAGAGAGGTCACGCGTACAAGATGGCAGCCTTGCGCACGTCAGATAGTAGATGATTGACCCTCTCCTGATAATCTGTGGAAGGGTACTCCCCATCTTCTCTTAGCCTTTCACGAATTGTGTGCATTGTATAGGGGATAGCAGTAGCGTCTAAGGTAAGCACATGTTTACATGGCGTGACCATCTCTCGCGCAAGCGCAGAGCTCTTAAACTATAAGTAACTCCGCAACTCGCAGCTTTGCCTGGTGGTCAAAGTATACGCCGATGAAGGTGGTCGAGCGGAGTAATGCGGTATCTATCAACCCTAAGATCTTGGGTTTGAATCACGCTTCGGGCATGGATGTTTGTAATTGAATTTAACTTAGCATTTAAGGTAGTTATGATAAATCAGTATATTCAGTTAAAAAGGAATCAGTAAATGAAAGCCCGCTTAGGCTGAAAATTATTGTTTTTTTTTTAAAAAAAAAAGAAAAATGTGTAGAGAATCTTATCCAGAGGTTCCGGGGATTTTACATTTCTTTAATAAAAAAATAATAATTTTTTTCTTATATACGCATTAGAAAACATAAAGTTGTGATTTCTTATTAATAATTGCTTTAGCTTTACTCGGCCAGACCATTCTAGCGAATAGAAGCTACCGAAAAGTAGGATGTATATGGTGTAAGGCGAGCACGGTGTGTCCGAAGAGGTTTTGCGGTGTGAGCCGCTGAAGGGCGTAGCCCCGGTTAGAGGTGCGCATAAGCAAAAGTGCTGTTCAAATTCTATGTTTTCATGCGCTCTTTCTCTAGACGTGAGTGGGATAGTTTTAGCTTTCATCACTTCTTTTATTTTTGAAATACATTCGCGCATTATTTTAAGGGGGCATTTGAGTGTTTTTATTTTCTGCTAATTTCGTGCAAATGTTCTTGGATTTTGTTTCAAATATCAAAAGAGACAATGTTTGTTTGATTGTCAATGTTTTTGTAAAATAAACACCGATTAATTTTAAGTTAATTATCAATTAATCATGCAAATTACCTTCCTGCATTTATGCATTATGGAGCATAGAATTAACATGAAAGTAGAGCATACTTTTTCTTGAATATTATACTACTATCATCAATACTTTACAATACATGGAACCTTCCCGATTATTTAATATAATTTATTAAATATAAATACGCGCGCTCAAAATTTCTCTTATTTGTATACAAGAAACTGAACCGTGTTTTTAGCCGTTCTTTCTGTGAAAAATATTAATGTTTTTTATATTTTACTTTCTACTGGAACTCCACTGATAACTTGTCTTTCATTTAGAACCATTATCTACAACCTTAGCCGTAAGTACTTCACAGCGTTCATGAAAAAGTTACGTACGTTGTAATTGTCTTTCATACTCTCTTCGTAGAACCTGTATCGTGCTGACAGCATTCAAAAAGTGGTATTTTTTCCACAACTACGTCCAAAGAGAAACTACTACTCTTCCCTCATCTAAGGGTTGCCAACCTAAATGATTAGTTGCAAGTTCCGTCCCTTTAGCTTGCCCAGTTTCTCTTCTAGGTCACGTCAAACAGCACCCTCCCCCTTTTTTTTCTTAGGTGTGTTTTGCCGGAGGTCCTTTAAAAATTGCTCTTTCTTAGTTGTCCGCAAAAGCGTGAGTTCCAAACGTTACAAGAGGGGTGAAGTTTTCTTGTTTTCGGAGAACGGGAAGTGTTGAAGTTTTAAAAACTAATCTGGGAAGTGTTGTAAAATCTGGGAAGTTCTTTCTGTCTGTGATTAAGTGATCTTAATTGTTTTATTGATATATCAGTTTGCACTTTGTTGCTATTTCCTTCTGAGATGTTGACACATTCGTTTTAAACATAATGAAGGAACAGTGTAAAACTTTTAAAAAATAAGATAAAATATTAGTATTTAAATGTTCCATGAAATTAATTATTACAGTTATGAAGATACGGTTTGGGGCCACACAGCATTGGACAAATTGGAATGATTTACGATTTAACATTGGAATGGAAAAAACGTGTTTATTAGAACCAGGGATGTAATTTCTAAATTTGTAGGTGGGTATACGCCTCGCTCATTGTAACAAAACCTTCCGCTTACTATCCCATATACCTGCGTATTTTATGAATTTTAGGTGGGTATACGGTGATTCCTAAAAATTTAGGTGGGTATACGTATACGCTTTATTACATCACTGATTAGAACCCTGAACAGAAGAATTATTTTTATCACACAACAAACGGTGCTTATTTAACACAAGAAAGTTGGGGTCTTCCAAGAACATCAAAGTGTTACATTGACAATAATTTTTGTTTGAAAAATTGAAAAGAAGGCATCTTTGATTGCCAGAGCTTGGGGCTACATAACATTACAATAAATATACTTCTGAAGCTTTCAGTTAAATCAATTGACAATCAATGTTTAAATTCAGTCTGGGCTTGTCTCCTGAACATTTTCCAATAACAAGACCTGTTTTCAGTATGTTTATTATTTTTATTCATTTTTGTTGCTATGTTGAAATTTTGGAACAGTATAAATTAGAAACTTTGGATTGTTTTCTAAACTGAATGGTAAACAAATAAAGAACATGTGTAATTAACACCTTGAAGATCATTTCCAGTCGAATTAACCGATTCCGATCAACAACGTAGTTATTAAAACCATTCAGGAATCGTGAAATTCCCATTTTGTGGAGCTTTACCTTTACTAGCAACTGAAGTGCTGGATACAGGAATGCCACCAGGATTTTCAGTTTGGGGGTGTAAAGTAAAAATTGGGAGGCTGTAAGTGGATTTTGCACGGTTCCTATAGAATTCTAACGGCAAAAAATTAAAGTTGGGAGATGTTGTTGAGTATTTGGGGGTAACACCACGACAGGGAAAAGGGGGGTTCGCGATAACTTTCTTTATCGAAATATATAGTACTCTAGTGATTCGTATCACTTTTAAAGTATAAAAGAATGATGGCAGAACTAATCTACAAAATGTGAGGTTACAATCAATTCATTTGTGTTCGTTCTTTTATAATTTAATCCTCTCCCATGTTGCAAGCAGATTCTTCACTCTACGTAAACCTCTTCCTGTTTATTTACAGACAATGGTAGAACAAGCACGATAACCAAGTTAAGTTCGATAGTCTGAACGCAAGTTAGTTTTACCTGTAAATCTTACCATCGTAAAATGTTAGTAATCTAAACAAGGCATCAGTTGCATCTTGTCTGTTGCTTTCATCGTGATATACAGTATTAATTTTTCAACAGTATATAATCCCAGCGGCTGCTGTGAGGTTTGAAGCAGGAACGTTCTGCGGCAAAGTTAGTGAATAAGAGGAAAAAGGTAGGTCCAGTTCCCTGCTTTGCTGGAATCGGTTGAGAGCGCGTGACGTCATCTGACTAACAAGCAGAGGAAGACAGGCTACAGTGAGGGACACTGTCGCATGCGCAGCATTGATTGTATTGCTCTCGCAACAATTTGAAGTTAAATGCTTCAATAAAATAATTAAACGAATACAATCACAAGTTTTCAAAATTCGACCAGAAATAATATTTTAAAGGTTTCCACTCTTATACTGAGCTGTTGGTGGTTTCATATACGTCA
>JAGDQP010017197.1:0-39044 GCA_022664845.1 Lepisma saccharinum | reverse complement strand
TAGAGGCCATTCCTCAGATGGAATTAAAATCTCAGACCAACCATCCTGTTCCGATTTACTCTTTCATACACTACCAACCAAATGAATACAAAAATAGTGCCGTAATCAAAGCAATATCTCCTTCCTTGCCTACTGCGCAAAGTGAGAATACAATATTTGTTTAATGCTCTCGGAACGCACGTTGCAGATTTTGCGAGCTATATTATTTCGGGGATTGCGCAGCCATAATTTTCAAAGAATTTATTGATTTTCTATTAACTTGCGAAACGAGCTTCTTAGGAGTGAAAGTAGTTTTTTGGTAAAGTAAGTTCCGAAACACTCAGTTCAATAAACAAGCATGAATTGAACCTGTGACCAGGCACATAAAAGGCGAGCGTGCTAACCTTTCGGCTCAGAGTTCTCATTGTCTTTGTGTTAAGGAGATTACACCGCTTCGAAAGTGAATATTACTTCCTCATCCTGTAATTTTTTTTATGTATTATTATCTGTTCAATTGAATTAATTTAATTTATGTCATTCAGGCATCTAAGACTCAGGCTGGGGAAAAGGGAAAGGAAATAATACAGTAAGATGTCAGCCAGTGCCCAAGTTGAAGGTTCCATCCCGGCATTTGCCTGGTGTGACTGAGGAAAACCCTGCACTGACCTCAATCCCCATGGTCGGCAGCTGGAATTGAACCTACGATCTCCCGAATGTTAAGCCAATCTCTACGACCGAGCTACGACAGCTCTTTTGTGATTACACTTCTTGTTTTCTCTTTTTAATTGGGAGAACGGGAATCGAACTCGTCATATTTCGGTTACTAGCATTGCATGCTAACCTCTGGAAACACCGTGTAATTACCTTAAAGAGAACATCAAAGGACAATGTGCTACACAATATGTTACATTGGTAAAAAAAACTTTGGTAAACTTTATTTTTATATGGGCCAGTTTAGTAACTTTGGACTTCAGCCCGTCACGATTTGCCTTTAGCTGTTAAGTGTTAAAATCCACACCCATGCCCCTGCCGGGACTCGAACCCGGGACCGTTGAGTCGATAGCCTACCGCCGCAGACCGCTCGACCACCCGGCCGGCATGTTACATTGGATATAGACTTTTCACTACCCTTTTAAGACCAATATGAGACCAATGTCTGACGTTCGTTGCGTCATGCAACTTCCATTAAAATACGAAAAATATTGTCTTGCGCATTCCTTTCTTTAATAGAAAATCAACAGGTATCTCGTCCTACCCTTCCACTTTCTTTCATACAGGCCTTATAAGTGTTAGAATCATATTCTGCATTGGTAACACTACTTCCGACAACGAGTTGTTCCTGTCAACACGAATGTTTTAGTCATACTAGCGTCATCGCAACAAATGCATTCCTAGCTGCAACAGACTTTACCTATTTTTTCCATTCACAAAAAAATCACAATGATTTATTTTCTTACATGTATTAAATAAATGTATTAAAGCTTTACACTTTAATCACTGGCTTGTCTCGAACCTTTTTAAAGCGAGTTCTAGAAATGCCAGATTTGCTCTTTTACTTGTGTCAGTCAAATGTTGGCACAGTCTCGACACACAAACTTCCGTAACTCCTTATCAAATACAGACTGAAGCGAAGAAAAAAGAAGAAGTAAGTTGTACTTTGGATTCAGTTCTGCTCAGCTTTGCTATATGTGCAGTTCTTGGTTTCAAGACGGGTGTGTAATGTACGCTTTTTGTAAGAGAAAACTCACAAAAGAGATTGAACAGCCGCCCACTGTCTTATTACATGACTGATAGATTGTGTGTTAAATCGTCTTTTATTAAAAAACAAAACAAAACTAAACTAAAGAACAACAAGGCTGTTCTTCCAGTAGCATCTTTAATAGCAAGCAAAAGCTTTTTCACCACTCATATAATCAGTTTTATAATTTAGAAAGCAAAAGCCAATTAAATTCAAACGGTGAAATATAGTATTGAAAAAATGGAGTGTATGCATGAAGGTAAAGCTTGAGTCGACGGTGAAGGCGAGACCGTTGTGGCTCAGTTGGTATAGCGCTTACCTATGGTGCTAGGGGTCCTCGGATCGATCCCTGCTCATACCATGTGGGCCTTGTGGAAGACAAACACTTAGAGTTGCTCCCGTTTCCTCCCAATTTCTTCATTCCGCCAAATCATGCCATCATCATCCATACGGCCTGTGCCTAAAAGCGTTAAAATAAATTCAATTCAATTCGAGGATGAAGGCGATCGCGCTTAGTGACATACCTAAGAGTGAGTAGTGACGGACAAGTTGTAACATGAGACTGAATTTGACTAAGGCCCACCGAGCCGTTGTAGCTCAGTGGTAGAGCGTTCGCGTAGCTTTCGGGAGGTCGTGGGTTCTATCGCAGAGGATGATCATCCTGATTGTTGTTTTTCCAAGGTTTTCCGTCAGTGACACCAGGAAAATTGCCGGGATGGCACTTTCAACATAGGTCATGGCCGACACATTCCCGAATCATTTCCCCTCTCCTATCTTAGCCTGAGTCTTACATGCCTAAAGGCCATAAATTAAATTCAAATTTAAACTGACTGAGGCCCAAGTTTAGGTATAAGGGTGAAGCTAAGGTCGTTGTTACACTGTGGAACTTGCTGATCAGCTTGCTCCACCGAGCTTCCTCGACGACACTGACGAACATGCTTGTCGACGAAGCTGTTCAGTAAGCTCTATGGTGTAATAGCAAAAAATGCGTCGAGCTTCCTCAAGCGCAGGCTCGTCAAGCAGGAAGATCAGCAAGCCTGATACTATCATAATGCAAAGTATATTCGAGCTCCTTCGACAGCAAACTCGTTGAGTAAACTGTTGAGCAAGCTGATCAACAAGCTCGATAGTTTAAAGAGCAACCTCGCCAGGTCCAACTTCGACGTAATCTGACCTAGACCTCAAGACGGGAGGCCGAAGTTGAGTGAGGTTCAGGTCCGGTGTGGTCAGGATCAAGTTCCATCATGAGTTTGAGGTTGAAATTTTATTTTGAGGTCAATGACAAATTCAAATTTGACTTTGGGTCCTTCCCGCATCTTCTGCCCAGCTCTATCTTGACCTGAACTATAATTTCATCAAGGTTATAAATTAATTTAATTCAATTCGAACATTTTGACCATAAACTTCTGCTGAAGTCAATTAGTGGGACGAGATATTTTAACAGGCTGGCTAAAATGATATTTGAAAATTAAATGAGAATATATTTTGTCATTGCGTAATAATCAAAATATTTTTATCAAAGTTCTTTTTGGGTTGAACTTCGGCCTAGCCTGGAACAATGGTGGTAGTGGCCACGGTGTTAGTTGAGGTACTATCGTGTCATTCGACTAGTTTAGTAATTCAACTGAGGGGTACCCTCGACAACATCAATCAGGATAGCCAGCAGATTGGTTTAAACCTGCGTGTTCTCCCATTGCCTATCTCAAGTGCAGGACGTAACCGACATAAACATGGCGACTGTGACAAAGACTTCTGAGTAAGAAAAATAAGTCAGTAGCAGAAATCAGTATTCTGTTGTTATCAGAAAACGGGTATTGCCCTTTTGAAAGCTGTGCCTCATAATAATAATAATCTGAACTGTTAAAGATTGCTCATTTTTACTTTTGTTTGCATGTTTAGTTTAATACTATTGTAGAGTTACTGATATCACTGAATTGATAACTACACACAGGTCATCAGTACAATAGAAATAAATTAAACTTGCTACTAATTTTTGACATAAATATACTGTGGTGAATGTCAGTTACACATAGTACGTCCATATAGTGTAATAATCTCTAGTCGTGGGCTGTGTGAAATCATCACAAACTACAATTAATATTACAAAACTTTAGTGCTTTGTATTTTAATTTTTTTACCATTAAACAATGTAACTATTTATGTTTATTATTTTGGAATGAGTATTTTCTATTTGACAGTCGAGTGCAGCTAGGAAGCTTGCAACAGCAACTAATCCGAAGGGAACCCCGTGGCGCGAGCACTTTGCACTGTTTTGAAAAGTTTCGTGTTGAAGTGTTAAATCTCGGACGAAAATATGCTGCGGGAGGGCTGAAGGAACCTGATACCGCGTATCACATATGCCAAATCAGACCTTTTGCGATAAGAGTAGCTTAACAAGAATTAAAATTAACACCAGAACATTGTTCACTAGTTGTTGTAAATATTTATTTGTAAAACTAATTGGAACACGAAAATATATTGAAGCCGCGGTGGTGCAGTTGGTAGAGCGCTTACTCTGGTGCTAGGGGCCTCGCATCGATCCCTGCTCATGCCATGTGGGCTTTGTAGTGGACAAACACCGTGTGCGTGGGTTTTCTCGAGGTTCTCCCGTTTGTTCCCACTTTTTTCATTCCATCATCCGTACGGCCTGAGTCATAATTGCCTAAAGACCTTAAGGAAAATTCAATTCAATTCAATGAAAATAAATTTGTGGACTTTATGCAGTATTCTCATTATCACAGGAATATATTTACATGTCTCTTCCCTGCTTGTAACCTACAGATACATTATGTTTGACACTTTCTGGCTAAAAATTTTGTGAGCGCAGGCACTACTTTATTGCCTTGTTACGGGATTACGAAATATCAAACTTCGCTCCACTTGTTTTGTCGCATGCTTTCCCACACTTGCACCGAGAGGTTATAACTCAGTTAGTAGAACGTTTACTTACCAATCGGAAGGTCATGGGAACCATCCCAGTGACCGCCCATCCTGACTGGGAATTTTCAGGTATTTTCCTCAGTCACATCAGGCAAATGCCGGGATAGTACCTACTAACTAGGTCTTCCCCGACTACTTTATAACATCCTTTCACCAACACTATCTCTAAAGGCCATAAATATTTTTTAAAAATGTTCACGCCTGTAACTTTTGTGGCAATAGTGTAAATACATGAATTTGAAAATAATCAACCACAAACACGGGAAAGAATGAAAACGAGTAGCTTTCGGAAATATAAAATAGCGGATCTATAAAAGCATCTTCGATAAATTTTGCGTTTTCCTGATTCGCTTTCGAGAGCCCTTCGTCGGCGAATCCAATTCCACTTTTTAACGTGCAAATGTTTATATCTCTTTCTTGTGTTCCTCCGCTCCATACCTGATTCTATCTCAGAGTGTTTTTTTTATATGATAGTATTATAAAATTGATGAATTACAATCTTGAATGTGGTAAATGGATATAATTTTTTTAAAAATATATATGTCTATTCGTTTCTCTCAGCTACAAGAAATCTATTTTGAATTTAAACTTGTTTTATCACAAATTTCTATAAGTGATGCTATGGCCTGCAATTTATATGAGTCCGTAATACACGGTCTCATTGTTTTACTTGCAAACTGCTTGCAACTGGAGGAAAAATTATATATCCTGGAATGATATGCATTCAAGGTTATCCACTAATCAAGTTGGGTTGCATATTCAATAGGCGAAAACTACCTAAATTCAATAGCTTAAATGAGCATTCAAAGGGGTAAAAAATATATGATCGCGATTGTACAAAAAACTTTAAAATTATAACCGAACATAACAACGAAGATGTAACATGTCTCTTTAATAAACGAAAAATTACCATACGATATCAACATCATCAAATTTCAAATGCTAAAACATATGTCAAAAATTTATTTGCATTTGCTATACGAATCTTGGACCTTATATCTTATGTTTTCATTAGCATTTTATATTGCAATACCTGTGTAGTTTGAAATAAATCGTATGCCTTTCCTTGGTGATTATTTTATTTATCTCTGTACCATTATTCATTAAAAGGCATCAATAAATTTGTGTACAGCATTACGAGTAGTATAAAAAGATTGTAGGTTCGATTCTAACAAATAACTATCTTAATATAATAGTTATAAATACGTGAAAATATTCTTGCAAAGTTCAACTCATTTGCAAGTAAAAATAGTATGATTTTAATAAATACCAACACCACCCATCACAGCATAAAATGTGAATCAAACAAAATTTAATATTACTAGCCTGAGCTTAAAAGCTACAAATAATATTCAAAATGAAAACACAGTGTTATAAATACTACATACCTCATCATAATTCTGAATGCACATAAAAATGAAGCTCGTAAATATTTCACCTTATTATTTATTTACATCACCACACCATACATTACTTAGGTTTCGTTCACTAAAAATAATGTATTTTCCAATTCACTTAGATGTCTTTTCACATTCAAGTAGTGTTTTTTTACAGTTTGTGTTAAATTGGATTTTCTTTCTACAGTACTAATCAATACACAACCACAATACAAAATTACACAGTTCACATAAAACATTATTATACAGTTTCATTCATTAGGTTTTACTTTTCCTTGTAGTATTTCACGCACATTGTCCAAATGGATGTTTACCTGTTCCGCCAAACACCGATGAAAGGGAATAAAGTTAATTCTGGTATAACAATGAAACTTATTAAACAGTTCATAAAGCGCGTGGAAAGAATCTGGATTCGTTAGTATGTGGATCACATATTCCTTGTTCTCAAAATGTCCACAAGCACACACTTCTTTTTCTTCCTCAAACATGTAGCAACACCATATACAACTAAGATTGTTTTCAATGTCAAAGTCCTTTAGCATTTCTTCCAAACAATCAGAATCTATAAAGTCGGGCCTACACCAACATGATTCTTCTTTCGTAATCACTTTAGCGTAACGTGATCCCTACATGGTTTCTCGTGAGTTTACTGCAAGTATTTCTAATCAGTTAACTGTCACTAACGTCTTCACACTATGTTCACACCTCAATTATACCCCACTCTTTAGTGCAATATCTTTCTCGCATAGAGGTTACATAGAATATCCAACCATTGCCAGGGTTTAATCCTTGAGGAAATTAAAAATGAAACTATTGGTATTTAGGCCATTATAACGTAACTTGTATTCACCCAATGGACAAATTTCTAACCTATGGTATTTCATATTTATGTAAAACCAAAGGTAACACAAATACTGTTCATATTATTGACACCCTCTTCTTTCAAAACGATATATCGAATACCTACAAGGTGCATAAGTGCCATCTATATTTCCATGTACATACGTATAGTCTCTTGCCATAGTGTGTATGCTTGTTATTATGAAACCACTAATGCATGTTTCATACATCTTATTAATCGTCTTAAATCTAGATTCCATCTTTCTTCACACTAAAGTGATTCCTTATGTTCAGCAAAAATATATTTAAGAGGTATAACTTCCTGAAAATCAATCGATGTACGTTCCAGTACATTTCTTAGTCCCACTGCAAATATATCAATTTTATTGTCTTTGCAATTATTATGTTTCACTTCATACGCATTATATAAAGGCTTAAAATTAATAGGCTCAAATACACTACACCACATTCGATCATTAAGTAAAATTTCATGTTCTATTTCATTCCAGTCAAATCCCATAAATCCCATACAGGCATGAGCCAATTGGTTACCTTCTTGTTGAACACATCCACCACAAATTATAGGAAATCGAACATAATTTGTAGTTTCCATGGCTTCAAATACACAGCTTTCCTCAATTATGTTTCGTTCACATACAAAAATTGCTTTTCTTTCACTTTCATCTTTCCTGTCACGTTTACTATCCATTTCATCACATTCACTTTGTTGTTCTTCTAATTTACTAAGAATATTTATGTCTTTCTCCAGATCATCAAGACTTTGCATTTTGCACACGACATCTCCACTTTTAACTATCGTATCTATTTGTACCGATTCACTTCCACCTTCTTCTGTTTTGGCAACATGTCTATTTCCATACATGTTGTTGAAGAACAAGAGACCTCCATTCGAGGTTTTGTATCTGTAATTACACACTGGTAACACTAGGCTTTAATAGGGATGGACTGTCTGGTCTTTCTTCTATATCCATTTCACCAAATTCAATGTTCACCTCGTTTGATTTTGGGGACATACACATTCTTGAAAAGCAGGGAGCCTCCATTCGAAGTATTGTGTATGTATTTACACAGAGGGGATACACACTGTTCCCTAAGCGTACTACATTTAAAGCTTTTTTCACAGTTACATTACTTTTCATAAGCAAGAGGAGACTCTGCGACCGCTTTCCAATATTTAATAAGGTTTCAGCAAAAGGTACCACTTCATTCACTATATTTAAAAAGTGTCACTGGACCAAATATCATCTTCTCCGCACAAATCCATTATAAATTAAAGTTTCCTATCGTCACCAAGACACAACACTGTTCAAAGTACTTAATTTCTTCAATTAAATACACGTAATTCTGCACAGGAAAATCCTGATACAGCCTTTTCAATCTTAAGCTGTCTATACCATTTCTTCCAAATTATAGACCACCACCAACAAAGCTTCTACTCACACTAACTTTAAAACAACATAAACAATCATTAGGCTTATACAACAACATTTTTGTGCCCAAACGCACTCGGTTTAAAACACTTTTGCGCAACTCACATCTCCAAATCTTTTATTTTATCTACATCAGTGTTTCTCCCCCATTTTTTTCCTCAAAGGCACCAAGTACAACAACCATGATTCCAGTCCTTTATCCAATAAAGTGCATGCAACTTCTCCAAGTACTCATCATTTCTAATTATTTTTATACGTGTACACAAGAACTTTGACAGTGTAATGGTATTATCAGAATGCATCTCTAAAAATATTTCGTAAATATCCTTACAAGTACAGTAAAGTTTCCCTACACAATTTCTCCAGTAGATTCCTTACAAATGTCAATGCAATTGTGCTAAGCTGTGTCCATAGGACTATCATTATAGCATGCTATACATGTTAGTGGCAATGCCAATTTCCAATGTTTTATGATGCCTAGTATTCAATCACAACTAACTTTTTAGTACAACATTCACAAACTACCAATATGTACAGTTTCATCAGCACGTAGTTTCGAGTCCCTCTGTTGAACATCTTTATAGGATTTGTTCACTAATTACAATGTGTTATCTGATTTTCAGTTGTCCAATAAAATATAAGCAGACAAATGTTTTAAAACACATTAGCACAAGTTAAATACAATGTTCCATGAATAAGATATTTCATTAATTCATTCGCGTTGACAGCAATATCCATCCTTAGATGTCTTCAATAAATATTTTATTTAGCACAATCAATGGCAACTTTTCAAAACGTTTGTTATATTTTCTTACTCTATTAGGGATAACGTACCTACGTATAAAATTTCATCTCTTTAGCTTAAATGGTATACAAAATGATTTTTAGGCGGCCATATTTATTTAAAGATGGCGACTTCTCAAAACAATTCTTACATTTTCGTAATTTGCTAATCAAAATACATCTTTATACTTAATTTTAAATTCCTATCTTAAACAATGTGCAAAATGATTTTTTTCGTCCGCCATGTTTATTTAAAGATTTCGACTTTTCCAAAAAAATCTTAAATTTTTGTAATCTACTTGTCAAAATACATCTTTATATCAAATTTCAGGTTTCTATCTTAAACAATCTGGAAATGTTTTTTTCGTCCGCCAAAATTGTTTTAAAAAAAATCTTATATGTTTGTAATTCTTTTGTACTGATCAACATTTCTACCAAGTTTCAAGTTTATAGTCAGAACCGTTTTGGGCTGTGTATTCTTTCAAATAATCAAATTGTCCACCATATTTGTATGACGACTTTTGAAAACTTTTCTTATATGTTTGTAAATTCTTTGTACTACCAAATTTTGTTTCCATTCCTACCCGTTTAGGCTGTGTATCCTTTCAAAAAATCATTTCGGGGGCCATATTTGTTTAAAGATGACGACTTTTATACAATTTTCTCATATGTTTGTAATTTCTTTGTACTAGTGAACGTTTCCACCAAGTGTCAAGTTTCTAGTATTAGCCGTTTAGGCTGTGTATTCTTTGAAAACATCATTTCGACGGCCATATTTATTTAATGATGACGACTTTTGAAAACTTTTCTTGTATGTTTGTATTTTTTTGTACTAGTGAACGTTTCTACCAAGTTTCATGTTTCCATTCCTACCCGATTAGACTGTGTACTCTATAAAAAACATTTCGACGGCTATATTTGTTTAAAAATGGCGACTTATAGAAACTTTTCTTACATTTTTTCAACCTAATAAGCAATACGTCTTCATATAAAATTTCAGTACTGTAGCTCAAACGATGTTCAAAATAAATTTTATGTTCGCCATATTAGTTATAAAATGGCGACTTTTTAAATAAATCAAAGGTAAAACCAAAATAACTGTGTATCCTAGTTTCAAAAATCAGTATATGCAACATTAGTTTCAATAAAATACAATAAACGGCTTAGTGGACGTCCAAATGTGTGTTAGCAGTAACTCAATGCAAGCCATATTTCAATTGAAATGTCAAACCACAAAAAGTGCATTTCCTAGTTTCAAAAACCAATATATGCAACATTAGTTTCAATAAAATACAACAAACGGCTTAGTAGACGTCCAAATGTGTGTCAGCAATAACTCAAGTCAAGCCATATTTCAATTCAAATGTCAAATGAAAAATAAGTGCATTTCCTAGCTTCACACACCAGTATATGTTACATTAGGTTCAATAAAATACAACAAACGGCTTAGTAGACGTCCAAATGTGTGTCAGCAATAATTCAATGGAAGCCATATTTCAATTCAAATGTCCAACTAAAACAGGCACGTTTCCTAGCTTCAAAAATCAGTATATGCTACATTAGTTTCAATAAGATACAATAAACGGCTTAGTAGACGTCCAAATATGTGCCATCAATAACTCAATGATAGTCATGCTTCGATTCAAATGTCCAACTAAAATAGTCACGTTTCCTAGCTTCACGAACCAGTATATGGTACATTAGTTTCAATAAGTTACAATAGACGTCGAAAAAAGTGTTAGCAGCAACTCAATGCAAGCCATATTTCAATTCAAATGGCAAATGAAAACTAAGTGCATTTCCTAGCTTCACAAACCAGTAAATGTTACACTAGTTTCAATAAGATACCATAAACGTCCTAAAACACGGCCAAATGTGTGTCAGTCCAACAAATAATCATACCATGAGGCGACATTCCGGCGTAAGTATTATTCCTAAAACAAACAACTAAAGTCTTCACATTTGTATTTATCAGTCAGACCATCTGTTCAAGCATAATATTCTGTAACCATCACCACTATACCACAACAACCTTAAGGTTAAACTTTAAAAAATGGATCTACCGCAAGGCAACAAAATCTAACAGTTAGAGCAGGTTAAACTTTAAACAATGGTACTGTCGCAAGGCAACAAAATATAACAATTGGAGTAGGTTAGACTTTTAAAAAATGGATCTGCCGCAACACAAGGAAATCTAACAGTTCCAACAGGTTAAACTTTAAAAAATGGATCTGCCGCAACACAAGGAAATCTAACAATTGGATCAGGTTAAACTTTAAGGAATGAATCTGCCACAACATAAAAAAAATCTAACAGTTTTAGTAAGTTAAACTTTAAGGAATGGATCTGCCCAACACAAGGAAATCTCTGTCCATTCTTTTCTTACAAGACAAGTCAGCAAAACAATTAGATTCATGTCAGTTAGTTAATTGTTAATAAAAATAATATAATTACTAAATATATTTGTGAGTGTGTTATATTTTTTAAGAATTCATTTCATAGTACAAAACTCCAAGCACTGTTAATATTCAAAGGTACTTAAAGTTTGTTAACTTCATGTCTATTATTATCATCAATAAGCATTCAAGCGCCTCATATATACAGTACTCTCTATACCTAATCACAAATTCACCATCAACCCTAAGTTGATAAAACCAATTTCCCTTTTTTATTCCTCAACCTTCTTTCTCTTATTTTTTTTTTCGTTTCTAAACAAATTAATTTCTTTGCGCCTGTAGGTGTCCAAATTTTCATCAGCGAAGAAATAAGAAAAGAACCCTTCCGGGGTAGTACAATTTTGTGTTCGCAGCGAGGCAAAAGGGTGAAAATAATTATAGGTATAAAATTATTTGTCTACAACGACACTTTGATTAATGAAGGGGGCGAGTTTCAGTTCATTTTTAATTAAAATATGCAAATGTGGAATAGCTGGCTCCTGGACTCATAATGGTAGCCCAACGACTCGAAGGTCCTGTTTTTGAGTTCTCGCGAATTATCCCCAATTTATCTCTCCACGTGCATCATGGAACCACATGCGTTGTATCATTGGCAAGCATGATTCATTGTGAAGAGAATGAGGTTACGAACCATGACACTCGGATGAATGTTAATAAAGGGCCTAACAGGGTAAGGTGGTGAAAATTGCTTTGGAAAGTATAGTGATAAAAATACTGCCATATTTAGCATAAAAAATGATTTCTCTTCAAAACTTTCAGCTCAAAAGATGCTAACCTAACCTCAAAATAAATTAGGGTGTGAGTTTTGGTAGTTTAGCGATATCTTGGTCGGATTTGCACCTACGATGACTTTTTTATTATTTTTTTTAAAATCAAGTTCGACAAGATGGTATTGTTTCAATTATGTTGGCGCCAAATTCAAATTTTAGAGCGGTTAAAATATTTGAAAATTTAATTTAAAAAAAAAACGAAGATGACTCGAAAAAATATTTGTTATGTATATATTTAGTGGTTCTATAACCATGGATTTTTTCAGATGTTTTTAAGTGGTAGAATATAACCAAAAAATTACACGTAACACATGCACTGTAAATAGAAGTTCGAAAGTGCCGCTTGCCAGGTCGCCTTCGTGGATGACTGCTCAATACGTCGCACTATGGTGCCAAATACCGAAAACGTGGCGAAAAGTCCCCCAAAAAAGGTGGAAGTAGGGAAGTTTTAAGTCCCTCAATAGTTAGGTTGGTAAATGCCGCCTTCAAAATGAGCGTTTACAACGGTCAGTATAAATAAGCAGCTGACTACTTTAAGCTGCTGTAACCTCTCGTGAATGGCGAGTCGCATATAGCCACATTGAAACGCTATCGGTATTTTATATTCGATCGCGCAGAGTTTTGTACTGTTTAATAGTTTGGCATACATTCAAATGGAAAAAACTATTGAAAGTAAGTATATTAATTGTTATTGTATAACTTAAACAATTAAAATACGCTTGTAAATTGTCGATTTTCAAATGTCGTGATGCAAAAGTCGAAAGTCCCACTATGTCCCACGATCAAATAACTTGTTCTTATGACCAAAATCATTGTTTAACATAGTACTACAAAGCCTGAAGCCCGTTCGTGCCCGTTTTGTATTGTTCATTTTTTATTCGATAACGTTTCCTTTTTGGAACCATTAAATATTTCCCTGGTTTTAGTTCTTCAAATAATTGTTTGTATTCTTAGTTTTGTTGATTTTGCTTTTACTGTTAGTAATAAAAATAATTGTTGAGCATGTTTATTAACAAAATTTCTTTATTAATAAACATATATGTGAATAAATAAATAAAAATAAATAAATAAATAGAAAAATTATTAAATGAAAAACATTATTTAAAATAAATTGTGTTAAAATGTATTAAAATGATTAATGCATAATTAATAACAACTATATATATTATATTTTAATATAATAAAGTTTATACAATGTTGTATGTTATTTTTCAGAAAGATTGGAACAAGAGGATGGAAAAATGTCGCTCAAAAGAAAATACATTTTCAATCTTATCCAAGACAATCTCAACGCTGACAACGCTGTGTTGTTTGTAACAATTGAAGAACATTTGTTGAAGATTAAAAATCGAACTTATTATTTGAGTGACAAAACGAAGTTTGATTTAAGAAAGTTATTGAACAAATTTAGGACAAAGTTGAAAGAATGCAACAGAATGCGCGACAGATTTATGCAGGCAAATGAATCGTGGCTGGACGTTGACGTTGATATTATCGAGGTTTCTAATGAGCCATCTACAAGTGCGTAAATCACAGAGAGTCCATCTACAAGTGCAGTTATTACGGGGCGTCCATCTAAAAGTTTTCAAGAGTCAAGTGATCGAACAAAGCGTCAGCGAACGCAGGGCATTCGAGAGCAGTACAGCGCCGAAGAACTATCTTATGCTACGCAGATGAGTTTACGGAGTTCTGGACGATTGGATGCAGCGAAAGTGGTTCAGGACATAGCAGACGGAGGGCAAACAATAGCTAAGAAGTACAGAGCATCTGTACTGGAAAAACAACTGTCCGAGAATGAAGCTCTGTAGCTTATAATCGAAAATACACTTTCAAAAAATAAGTATAACAACATAAGAGCAAGAAGCATTGAACATAATTGTAAGTTGTTCCCTTCGTATAAAAAAGTGCTATCTGCTAAAAAAGAATGTTATCCCCGCTATAGATTTAAATTGTACGGAAAGTAGTGCTACAGTCGACCTTCAAGCATTGTTAAATCATACCGTTCAATGGATACTTCTTCTTCAGGAAACTGTAATTAAGAGTCTTTGTATATAGTTAGTAACTTGATTTTAATATGTAAATGGGGATTTGACGGTTCATCTGGTCAAAGCACTTTTAAGCGAAAATTCGATGATGATAATGATGGCAAAAAAACTGATGCGAGTATTTGTTTTACTTCGCTTGTTCCCCTTCACCTTATATCTGTTGATGACACTACAAACAAGGAAATTATCATTTGGAAAAATCCTCGACCTTCATCTTCTAGGTTTTGTCGTCCCATCAAAATAGAAATTTTGCATGAAAGTGTTGAATCTACTAAGCTTGAGGTAGAAAGAGTTAAAGAGCAAGAGCGAAATTTAGTTCCTTTCCAAACTATTATTAACGGAAAAGAAATCAATGTTGTGTACAAATTGGCATTAACAATGATCGACGGAAAAGTATGTAATTCATTAACTGACACAACATCCAGCCAAAGGTGCTTTCTTTGTCAGTGCACTTCATCACAGTTTAATAATATAGATTTAGTATTAACAAAAGAAATCAACGAAGAACATTTGCAGTTCGGTATTTCAACTTTGTATGCATGGATTCATTTGATTGCCTTTTGCACGTTTCTTATAAATTAGAACTCAAAAAATGGCGAGTAAGTCCAAAAAGTTATGAAACGCGAAAAAAGCTAATCCAAAGAGGTTTTCGTCAAGAGCTAGGACTTTTGGTTGATCTACCGAAACAGGGATAAGGCAGTACGAATGATGGAAACACTGCGCGTCGGTTTTTCGAAAACACAAAGATCACTGCTACAATAACGGGAATCGATGTAAGGTTGATCAAACGATTTCACGTAATTCTGCAAGTGATTAGTTGTGGATTTGAAATCAATGTTCCTCAGTATGAACAATACTGTATAGAAACAGCTCGCTTATTTGTACAATAATATGATTAATTTTATATGTCAACTGCGGTGCATAAATTGTTATTGCACAGTGCAAAGATTATGTCTGAATAAGCACACAAGTCTTGCAACAAATTCATAAAAAAGTACCGACAAGATTTTGCTCGTAAAACGAGTCGTGTAAAAAATATGGAAGATGTGTTTTTAAGGCTCTTGGCTTCTTCAGATCCCCAAATATCGAGCATCCGAAAGTTGCCGATTAAACGCCTGAGATCACTGGACCATGAGGCTATTGCACTGTTAAAAGCGCCTACTAAGGAATTCCACAGTGATTTCAGATCCTTAGCTGACCTAAGTAGTAGCTCGGATGAATCATATCATTCTTCTGATGATGAATATTGAAGCATATGTATATGTTTATGTTTAAGATAAAAAATAAACTTTAATTTCAATACAATCTTTTATGTGCAAAGGTAATTCAAAATGAGGTACCTTAATAATATATACTTTATATTACAGCTGTCATTTCTTACATCTGCCTCATAATTTTCCAACAAATAACATTAAATAAAGAATCTGTGACCTCAACAATATTATAGATGCCGATTTCCATTTATATATTAATATTTTCTATATTTAAGTCCTCCATATTGGATCCGCCATTTTGTTTTTTGAAAAAATAATGTCAAATTTGAATTCAGCGATCTCAAACCCATTATTATATGTAAGTTTTCAAACAAAACCGATTTGCATTTATTGAACATATTTTTCAATTTCATATCCGCCATATTTGGATCCCCCTTTTTTTTTTGAAAAAATAATGTCAAATTTGAATTCAGCGATCCCATAACCATTATTATATGTACGTTTTCAAAAAAAAAAAGATTTGCATTTATTGAACACATTTTTCAATTTCATATCCGCCATATTGGATCCGCCATTTTGTTTTTTGACAAAACTAATGTCAAATTTGAATTCAGCGACATCAAAAACACTATTGTAGTGAAGTTTCTGAAAAATAAATCATGTTTTCGACTTTTCGCCACGTTTTTGGCATTTGGCACCACTGTGCGTCGCCTTCTTGGATCGAAGATACCCTGGTTCGAGTCTCGTCTGGGACAACAATCTCTCTTCTTTTTTCTTTCAAAATATATTTTTATATGATCATATTTATTATTTAATAATTGCTAGGGTGCATATAAATAACTGATTGCTACTGAAAGTTAGATTGTATCTGGACGCAAACCTAGTGAAGTGTGCAAGGGGGCCAAGGTGTGTCCGAAAGGAGTTGGGCGGCGGAGAAGGTCATCGTAGAGTGCAGATCTGACCGAAATATCGCTTAGCTTCCAAAAAAACACTTTAATTTATTTTTGAGGTCAGGCTAGCATTTTTTGAGCTGAAATTTGGTGGAGAGTCATCATTTTTTATGCTGAATATGGTAGTATTTCTCATCACGATTTCCACCAAGGAACTTTTCACCATCTTACCCTGTTAGGCCCTTTTAATATTATGTTCTTATTATAGTCAGGTCATAGGTTCGGTTTCGCATATACAAAAAGCTTTAGTATAAAAACGTTTCCCTCATACCTATTGAACCTATCGGAATTAAACATGCTGCACGTATTACCTCTATCCCGTAGTATTTTTGTAAATACATTTGGATAGTGGGCTCTTACCCGGGGTCGCTCAAGATGGGACCAAAGTTGATAGAAGGGATTTTTGGATAGAATTTTCGCGATTTTTTTAAATTTCTCTCCCCGCGTACGTCATGGACACAAATACATGGCACCTTTGGAAGTCTTATTTTATTCCGAAAGGAATGAGATATGAACCATGTTTCCCTGATAAATAGTGTTTATGTAATAGCTATTTAACTGAGAGTCTACAATTTCCTTCAAAATTGCTTTATTTTAAAAGGGTTTAGGGGACACAGGGGGCTACTCCGTTGTCCATGGCACCTTATTTTTTGTGCCTGAACATATATATGTTATTTCTTTCGAATGGGATATGCTTGATTCAGAAGTCCGTGTGACGCATTAATGACCATTCCTTGTTAGAAGAAATATATTTACTAATATGTCTAAGAGTGTTGCAGGTGGTTTCTTTTGTTTTGCTGGTAACTAAAGACTGTGGGTAAAGAGCAACGATGGCTTTAAGAGGCAATATTTTGAAATTGAATTGTTGTATCTTTTGATTTTCCTAATATTTTCGTACATGAAAATAGATCATGAGAGATTAATATTGTGCAAGTTTGAGCCCTCGGAAACTCACCTCCCCAGTATGAACCAAGGGCGGATTTAGGAGAAAGACCCTGGGGTGAGGGCAATTACATAAAAATCTATCGTTTAGAATAAACAATAAGTCATTCTGAAATTACTGGGGGACACCATGCCTCCCATAAATCCGGCCATGATATGAACCCCCGAAGTTTAAGGTGACAAACTCCTTATGTTGCGAAAATGTGAAAAAGGTATATTTCAGAATGCTATAGCTTTGTAAAGTAACATCTCCCCAAGGTTGTGTGTACATATATTGATGATACAATATTAGCTTACTTTATCTTAGGCTTTTCGTTGAGGTTTTCTCACTTCCCTGCTTTCAAAAGTGACTGTAAGTTCCTGGTTTCGATTTTCAATTTTCTCTCCTCTCCTCGGCTCTTGTTTTCTTCTACTAAATTCGATTTATTCCTTTGTGCATTAATTATCACAAGATATTTCCCTACCGGAGATCCAAGTGGCAGAATAGTCATCACCGGAATGTTTGTCTTGGGACGAACCATTGGGTCATACTGAGGGTGTTTCAGGAGGAAAGGTAAAAATTCTGGAGCTGATTGTACAAAACTAGTACAGCAAAAGGTATGAATGTATATTTTTTAAAAAAAATATTTTTGGGACCCGCATTCCACCCCTGCCTCCTTGTCAAGTCAAGTTATGCACTTTCAGGGTCGTGCAGTACGATCGGTTTTGATCTTCTTGCCTTAGGGCAGGCATGCCCCTAGAGATTCTTGGATTACCGGAGTTCCGGCATTCCAAGAAGCTCCTATATTCCATCAGTCTAAGACTTCTGGGGTTGCGGGACGGGCTTTTGCCAGGCGTCCAGAATGTTCTCCTGGCCTTGTTTGCTGAACCTATCTTTATTTGCTTGGGAGGGAACCCTATCTACTATATCTTCAATTTTATTGTAAAAAACATAGAACAAAGATTACATAATACATTTACACAAGTACAGACATCACATGGACAACACAGACGAGACAAGCATGGACTTGAGCTTCTTCTTCTTTTCTTCTTATTCTCAATTCCTGTAAGTACAAAAGAAGGGAATTAGTTAGGTAAAGTGCGGGTGGGTTTGATGATAAACCCACAAAGTTTTTTTCGCTATCCTTCCTTGGTATCCACTTCCCTTCTTCTGCCACTGGATTTTATCGTAGTTCTCTGTAGGTTGAAGTATCCTATCACCTCTTCTTCTGTTCTCACTACTTGCACTATTATTCCTTCTTTCATATTCACTCATCCACACTCACACTTCTGCACCATCGCTTCCTTCTGGATTCCAAAAGTTAGCGTAATTGTCGTTGCCTCTAATTTAGTTACACTTGCACATTTATTCTTAGTTCCCCATCACCAAATAGTTTCACATTTATCACTTCAGGAGCGTCTCTTGTTATGGATTCCACCACAAGGCGCTCTTCTACCAGGTTCCGGCAGGATCATTTATTCATGTCCGTTGCTGTTTTTGTCATAAGTCCGATTCACGGTAGACGCAGTCGTCGCGGCCTCGCGAACGCGCACACACGCCAGTCAGTCGGGCCATCTTCCCTTGTATTGTTATTTATTTTTCCTATGGTGGGTGGTCCACACCATTTCTAAATTTCTTTTTATGATAGTTTGAACCTTTTTGAGTTAACTCTCTGAGGGCCGCCGCAAGCTCCTGGGTTCGCAGAACCTCTGCGATGGGCATTCCCTTCAGGAGTTATTTTTCTTCCACCACAAGATGGTCTCTCGTAGTGGATGATTCTGTCTCTCTGCAATGCAGATTTATATGTTCTGGTGTGGCCACCACTCCACACGTATAATATAGGTTGTCTTCTATAATATTCATTGCATGTAACTTCTGACGAAAGGGGCCGTGACCCGTCCGGAAGTGCTTCAGCCCACCAGTAATATCCAAGTTTAGTTCCATCCGCTCTTCAATATCCGGAAAATGGAGTACAGTCTTCTTCCTTTTTCAGTTGTATTCCACAATTCCTGCCACGCATTGCTTATAGCTAAGTTGACTTCAGCCTTAGTCTCAGCTGGTCTATGTAGGGTGTTAACGACATCTATACTGCTTTTGATGTATAAAAACCAAGATTAAGTTTTACGAAAAGGTAAACTGATTGAGTACATTGCAGTTGAGAAACAGAGAAATATTGAATGGTTAATGCGATTGAAACAACAATGTCAACAACGAAGGTTGGATATAAAATACGAATTGATACAATTGATCTGTTTTGTAGTCAATACTAAACCAACGGTTTAGTATAGTGTACATCATTGTATAACGACTGCTGAAATAAGATTTGATTATATTAAAGTGAATTTAGCATAGACTTTAACGTATTCATTGAGAATCATGATGCTTTATCTTATATCAGGGCAGTAAAATGCCAAACATTTTTACCCATGAAAAATATGCGGACATAGTAGTAGATGTGTAACATTCTTCCAATTTGAAACCGGTTAGTAGCCTTAGCCAGGTGGATGTAGCAGGTTGTATTTAGTATGAGGTAATGTTATAGGTGTTAGGGAGGTCCCCCTAGAAGATAGAAGATTGTATATGTAGTAGAAGACGAGATATGTGATAAACATTGAATTATTTTTTAAAATTATTTTTTGTCATCCCTGATTTTGCAACGCCATATTGTTGCTCGGTGTACGTCGCCGCGAAACCCAGTATGGAACCGTCTTTCCCCACATGGGTCGCGATTCTCGTAAAACGCAATGTGATAGATTATTTATATTATAAAAATTTATTGAGGATTAGATTTATTTTTGGGTGGGGATCATTATTTTATGATAACGGAGAATGGTTTTTCATCCGCCGTCAACGTGCAGCACACAGATGATGTGTCTTACACATAGAAGATCCATTGTACAACTAATTTTTATTGCTGTATCTTTCGATGTTGGGTTTCGAATTTTTGTTTGCTTGATACCTTAGTGTTGGGAGCGTACTGAAACATGCCTTGGCTTTTTTTTGGAATTCGAGTGTGCAGGTGATGTTTAAAATTAAGTGTTTGTTTGAATGGACGCGGGTGACGCGGAGGTTTTTTTGTATCGTACCTGTATTACCGCAGTGCATCTACCTCAAGTTTAGAGGTAGAATTTAATTCAGACATTGATAATGGATATTGTGCTTCTCGTGCTGAGGAAATCGAATGTGTTGTACAGAACAGTGAAGTTTCATCTACCACTATATGTTTTAGTGAAATTGAAAATTAATGCAGATGTGTGAATTATACGGTTGATGATCAGTGTATTTTAGAAGCTGTCGAAAATTGGAAATATAAAAACAATTGTCCTTTATTATGTGCTGAATGTTTCTATAATGTACGCAATCGCCAGAGACATCGTTGTGTTACACGATCTGTAGATGAAGAAAGGTCTTTGAGGAGACGCACATATAGACTAATAATGGATGCTGTGATTTTTTCATATTTATCATGTCTATCTTACGAAACATGTACATTTTAATAGCGTTGAAATTTTTGAATATTTTCTTCGCAATTTACTTTTACTCAGAGTGGATGAAGCAAAGACAAAATTAATTGAGAAAGACGCTATTGCAGAACCAGACACTGAGTTAAATCCCTGTTAGGAACTTTGAACAAGTTAACTTATATAATGTTTACACGAAATATATAAATAATTAAGTGTTTATATGATTCTGCATAGTACGTAGCGTTCACGTTAAGCTACCTTCAATCTTCACATAGATTTTTTAAATATTGAGTACACCATGAATGGTATTCCAAAATTATACCTTTTTACCATGTTTTATGCTGGAGACAAGTTAAAACTTGTTGTTTAAGTAGGTGTTCAGTGACCTACATAAAATTAAACCTTTAGTCTTGCTGTAACCATAGAACAGAACGGTAGTGAAAATACTATTATTAACTTACCATCATCCTTGTCCGCAAAGCCTTCCTGTGGATGTCGATCAAAATGGGTTGATCAAGCTTGTATACAGAAATCAATTCGTAATTGGAACACTAAAGACATTTACCTCTGTTCCGCATGTGCATTTTGGAACAATGAGAAAAGTGAACATGAGTATATTGGATATTTAATTCGTGAAACACCACTAAGTGAAGAGAACAGTCTTTAGTTTTTGAATGACAGTGTTTATCGAGTGCTATTAAATCCAAAGAATGTAGATGAAATATTTAATTGTTATGTAAATACTCATCCTGGATCTATTCATTTAAAAGCAAATTTTGATTATGGACATCATTTTCTATTGAGAAATAAAATGGTGGAACTGCGTGAAGAACTAATCATAAAGGACAGATTGGTACACGTAACTAGAAATATTACAATTGGCCACCTACAGCCGTATGTGAAAGTAGTATTTTCATTTTACTGGTAGTTCAAGATGAGTTACCAAAGTTTAATATGCTGCATTAAAGACTGATTTATTATTACATATGAAAAAACTCAACGTGCTCTCTTCTTATTATTGAAATTTATAGGTGAATTTCATGATGTGACTCATACTTCTCCCCCACTTAAAAGTCAAAGTGCATCTTCATTGGACAATGAAAAGTAAGAAGGTGATAGGTTTCCATCAGCAGCTTTAGGAATAGACTTGTAACACTAGCAGATAAACCGGTCTCAGCTTATCATGTCGTCTCAAAGCTTCTTCTGGTGTGATGAGAGTAACTCATTAGAAAGTTTTGTTCGTGCTATGCAGGAAGCCGAACATGGCGGCTTAGATTCGGTGCATATTGAAAATATGTCTTCTAGTCCTTCGTAAGTGAATAGTTTTAATTGTTCTATTCCATCTTCAGTGACAGTGAACAATGGTTCCCAGAGTGAATCAAACTTCGTTTTTTTTTCAAAATCTGTTGAAAGTGATTAACATAGTGCAGAAAATTTTTTTGAATCAAACTTTGTTTTCTCTGATGGTGATTTCCAGAGTGAATCTTCACTAACTTTGAAAAATTTAGGTGAACTAACATCATGCTGTTGAAACTGTTATTTTGTAAAAGTGATGTAAAACCTAAAATTCCGTCTTCTCAGTGTGAGATTCATGTTAATGAAGAACTTTGTATTTCGGAAGCCATAGACAATATTAATTGTCTTATTACGCCTTTAATATGCACTGCCAGTTTCCACAATATTCCTAAACAGCTAATGCACGCTTGTCTCAGTTGGTTCTTGAATGAAGTTGAACGTAGGAAGTTTTTGAATGATCGTTTTTGGAACGCAGTGCTTAAACCTACTATCTTTATGCAGATATATAATCCTTATTTAGCATAACATAAAAATACTGCTGAATTTAGAACTGAGATTTGAATGTGGATTACGAAACTTACTTGAACGTAAATTCGAAGAGGTGTCAGATAAACTAATTACAAAAGATGTATTATATGGTCCTGAAAACATTGACTCTGACTCCTAGTGTGAAAGAGGTTGGAGTGCACTTTTTTCAGTGCTTTGCTTACTTTAGAGTCATCCATATTAGAAACAGTAAAAACGTATTTACAACAAAATCCTATTCCTTGTAGTGGGTGTACATTAATCATTACTCACCAGTGAATATATCAGTGTAATACTGGTTCTGTTATATCGAACTATTTAATGAATCATGCAAACGATCATAAAATATTTACTGATTATTATGACATTTATAAGAAACAAGGACCTTTAACTATTGCAGTGAATATGTTTTTTAAGAAATGTAGAATTATTTTTCAAGATACAGAATTTATTGCACATCTAATTCCAAGTATTATTGAACAACAATTTTCTCCAGTTAAAACTTTACTTTGTTCAAGAAAATATATTATTTATATGCTAGGTTTTAAAATGTCATCCCTTGAATTCATTGCACGTGAATTTCGTATTGTATCAACTGATGCTAAGTTAATGTTTCATTGTATGGTGTAACTTTCATATGGAATGGTAGAATTGGCAATAGGCTATCAAAACAGTGTGAATGGTTAACTGAAAATTTTCACGGATTATCATGGGAAACTTTAAATGGTTATACTATAACTTATATTCGAAGAATAATTTCACAATACTGCAAAGTTGATGCAGTATTCTTTTGTAAAGGTGCTTAATAACTGCAATGGATTCAAAAATTGTTTCAATTAAACAGTGTAAAAGACGTAAATGATGATGGCTGTTCTTCCCTTAGTTTATTAAGTTCTAATGTTAATGTAAAGTGTTGTATTTAAACCATACCTAGGCAAGTGAATGGTTGCGCTGTAATAAACTGTGCAACTTCAATACTGGATGACCTTAGAGAGTACAAAAGTTGTGGAGTATTCATTCAAGGTAAAATTATAATTTTGTTATTATACATATAATATTATGGAACAATAAAATAAACATGTAAATATTAAGAAGAACATTATTTCGATTTACTCATGAAATGATAACACTTTAAGGAACATTATTTAGAAATAAAATATGTTCATTAGTTTCCTTTTCAGGAAAAATTACAATGACACTTAAATATTAAACATGGAATATTTCTATTTTAAAGAAAAAATTTTAAGTAAAGTATTTTGTTTAAGCAATAAATAATTAACAGAAGTAAAAATAATTTGTGCTTTATTCTTTAACAAAATATTCTTTGATAAAATATATTGTTTTTTATTAAATTTTGTTTAACAAACATATTTTCCTAACATATTTTCTAATTGTTTAATTACATAAAAAATTCAAATAATTTTACTTTGATAAACTAATTTTTTTATTAACTAAAATATTATTTTGTAAAATACATTATACTTTTGTTAAACTTTTCTTTAAAATATTTCACTAAAATATTTTCTAATGATTAACTTACATTAAATTTTAAATCAAATTACTTTTATAAAATACAATTTTTTGTTTAACTAAAATAATAATTTGTATAATAATGATTTGTAAAGTACATCATACTTTTTATTAAACTTTCCTTTAACTTAATTATTTCACTAAATATTTTCTAATTTTTAACTTACAAAATCTTCAAATAAAGTTACTTTCATAAACTTTATGTGGAAAATAAAGAATTTTCAAAATTTTATTGGTAAAAAGGAAATAAGTTATATGAGGTTTACATTATGTTTTGTTTAAGTATCATAAATATGTTAAGTTGCATAATTAATTTAACAAATGTTAAACTTTGTTCTTTAAAACTGTTTATGGGAAAGTAAAATTGTTTAAGTGAAAGTAAATAAAATACAGAACGGAAATAAGCGAAGTAAAAATTTGATTAAGTAAAAATGATTAACTATTTATTAAATTTGATAATTTTTATTTTCACAAACCTAAATTTTTAAACTTTTAAGAAACGTACATTTGGTAAATATTAAAAAATTCGTAAATGTAAAAATAATTTAGTTACAGAAGCAGAAAAGCAAATTAAAATTTTGATTAAGTAAAATGATTCACTATTTATTAATCTTGAAATTTTAATTTCTCAAAATAAAACTTGGTTTTGAAAGTTTTAAGATTAACTTAGTAAATAATAAAAAGTTTGTTAAAATAAGTCTAATATTTAGCTGTAATCTTAGAAGTGTACTTTAAAATATTTGTATATATGTTTAAAACTTAGTAATATTAATTTCACCCTCATTCATCATACTTACCTTCACATTTGTAGGACAATAACAACAAATACGGGAATTGAAACAAGTTTTCTCATTTTAAACTTGCGACGTGCAATTAATGTTACTAAAAACTAACTTGCTAAAAGGAAATGAAAAAATGAATGATATAATTATACTACTTAAGTAAAAGGGAATTATACAAAACAATTTATTTTGTTTATAAACAATAACAATTCTTGCTTTCTTAATCAAACAATCCTTTTGGTTTTGCTTTACAGATGAATGAAAATCTTTTTGTAACAAGTGTTTTAGATTTCTTGGGATTCATAGGTTACCGTATAATTCAATGTTTCTCTGTTCATCGGAATTCTGATGGTGTACAATATATTGCTCAAATATGCCTCTTACTCGTATACCTTTAACATATTATTCACTCGAGGACTACGTAAAATTGATTCTTCTTGAACTTTGCATGCATTGAATTGTTCTTGATAAAGTTTGAAGAAACATCCATCAAAATATATCGCCTTCTGCAGATTCATAGGATATCATTCCTTTATAGATTTCCAACTACAACCGCCATCCACGCAAGTAGGGGAACAATAACAACCCTTTAAGTCGTTTGTATATCATCACTAAATGAAAAAGCACTGATAACTTTTCTGATGACTAGTGTTTGCTGTTTCTTATTACTGGGAACAACACTTACAACTTCATTCAATACCATATCTTCATGTAATACATTGTCTTCACTACTCTCAAATGAATCTTCAATCTTTGCTGCACTAACATCACCACCAGTAATGCTACTGGTAGTAGTAACTGTGGAAACAACATAGATGCCTCTATTTTTTCAAAATTACCAATGGGCTGATCTTCTTCCACGACTGCTCACCTTCTTTCATAACAGCCGCAACTTTTTAAATTTTCATGACTATACTAACATAAAAGTATATAAAATCATAATTTAAGAATCATTATTTTTAATTTCACGTTACGTAAATTCCATTACCTTCTTTTGAATTTTCGTTATAACTTAAACATAATACACTCTTCTTTAAAACATTCTAACATTGATTATTTTTAAACTTTAAATTTATAAATCGTTAATATCAAGTTAGAATTGTACCTTAAACAAGTGAAATCGCAATTAAAACTTTTTAAATATTCTTACTGAAGAAATTTTCACTTTGTGAAATAGAAAAGCAAGTTTCAGTTTTATATCTTATATTTATGATACACAGATCAGCTATGGACATATTATTTTTATTTAAGCAAAGAATCAATAATAGATGTTTTCGACATGTTACTTTATTTTTCTTCTTTCTCACATTCCTATGTTTGGGAGGAGGGAACATGTTGTGCACCTGGACTAGAGGTCTATTTTTAAACAAAAGATTGACCTGATGTTTAGCAGAGGAGTTAACAAAGAAGCTTGAAGGTGCAAGTGGAGCATGCTGTAACTTGATTTTGAGAGATATAGGTGTTCGGTGTAAAGTAGGTCATAACGAGGACTGTGCTAAGACTGTATTTATGCAGTTCTTTACTTTGTCTTCATTGGTCTTTAGAATATAGTGGGTCTAGTTAGAACAAGTTCTGACTTGAAAACTTAAAATATTACTGTTCAGTTGTCTTTTAAATATCAAAATTAAAAGTAGAACAATTGATTTATCAAGCATCATACACTTCTTTGAAGATCTAAATGCTGAAGAAAACAGCAGAAAATGAATGTTGATCTTCAAATATTTCTAGTAGTGCCTTTTTTTCGTGTTTAGAAATGGTATTTATATCAGATAGTGATTAAAATGCTTATTCAATTATAAATGGTGAGAAAGTAAGGGGAACAATGAAATGCAATGTTCTGCTATATCACCTAGTGAATCTACGTCCAGAGTAGAGTTAAATTTTATTTCAAACACTGAAGATGAGATTTGGGATATTAGTGAAGAGTAAAGATATTATTGAATCTACATATATCGCACCATGTTGTCCTCCACGTGTAAAACGAAGTATATATTCATGTCCATGTGTCAACAATTGAATTCATGAAGCCATTGAAAAATGAAAAAAAAATCTTTCCTTTGATCTGTGCAACCTGTTGGCATAAAGTTGCTATCGAAGCACACATGACTGTGTCATTCGTTCTGTAGGTGAAGAAAAGGGTTTGACGAGGCGTACATTAAATTGTTGATGGATTTTACTAATATTTTAACAATTTATAATACTTATATACTTAAGCATGAATATTTTGATAATATGGAGATTTTTAAATGTACTTTGCATACCCTGCTTATAGTTAAACTAGAGGATATCAGAGAGAAACTAATTGTAAAAGATATTAATGCTGAACCTGACAGGGAATAATTGTGAACATTCAAAACTGTGTGATTCTTTGAAGAAATTTGATGTTGGTGAAAAAGTAAACGTACATGTTCTTTTTAACCTGTGAGAGATTAGTGTAACGTTTGAAAAAAATTTCTATAAAGAAATTTGAAGCTGTTAAAAATACTGTCTACGTATACTTTTTATACATATAGTTTTGTATATCCTTTCAGATTGAAATAAAAAGAAAGTTAATATCAAAAGATAATTTTTGCTGAATTGACAAAAATATTTTTACTGAAATTCTGGAAATCAGATAGAATATATAGTTTGAAGATTGATCCTCCATAATATTCTAAAGGTAAAAATTTTTATACTGAAGGGTTTAAGAAACCCTTATCTAATTATTTGCAATAAAAATAAAGTAAGTTGATCCGTAACTACAAATCATGAAATTACTTTCAAGACTGCTACATATATTCTACTGAGAAGAAGTATGATATTCGTACATATCATTGGTAATAGCTTTCAAGACTGTTACACATATTCTACTCAGATATATGGTATTCGTACATATCATTTGAAATAACTTTGAAAATTGCTACACATATTCTACTTAAGAAGGAAATACGGGAATTCCATGTGCATAGTACTATGACCTGAAACCTTAGGAGATAATTATATTTTCATAAATATATTTTATGTTCCTAAATTTTAAAATTTGTACATTCCTAATTTTCTGTTCCAGATTTTTTATCACAAAAGTAAAGTAGTTTCATTTTATTTTAGATCGGATCATTCACATAAAAATGGTACCCGACTTTGAATCTATTCTTTGAGAATTAATTATTCTCCTTTATTCACCAGCTCCAAGTATGAACGGATTCTTGTAGAAATGATCAACTTATAAAAATAATACATGTTTAAACACAATTTCAGTTTTTTACTATTTTAGTATTAACCAAAAATATTTACTACTAAATGTATGTGGCAAAAATATTTGCTGATAATAAAAACTTAAGTACTGATAACAGATACAACGCATTACGTAATATTACGGTGTATGATTTATACCAGTTAATGTCCCGCAGCCTTGTATAATGTCACGTCGCATGGTTTCAGATTGTCCGCTAGAAAGTATAAAGTCAAACTCAATGTACCATCTTGTAGAAGTACTCTTTAACCTCCCCGATAAGTAAAAAATCAAAAATTCATATAAAGAAAAATTTAAAAAATGTGCCTTTAAAATATTTCAAGTTCTAAAAGAGAAATTCAACAAACTTGCTTTTGCAATCTTATTCTATAAAGCATCTGTTCATAACTTATCTATATTTTCAAACAAGCTGACTTTGTTAATATTCGAGGCTGTTAGAGGAAAATTCGTTCTTATCAAAATTCTAATTCAGTTTCTATCCTGTGAAATTGCTTCTTTTTTCTCTCTTTCTTTCTCTTTCTTTGTGTATGCATATATGAATCTGTTTTTTCTGATTAATTTTCATCTGTAACCTAGCCGTTCATCCAGTTCTTATAAATTAAATAGTGCTGATATACAAATGTGTTATATTTTGCAGATTCCCATAAACGGAAAATGGTGCACGAATTTTTGTAAAATCTCTGAAGTGTAATATTTATAATTACTTGGCCTTAAATAATATATATCTGTACCGGTTCAATATTGAATGCACAAAGGAGTTAAAGCATGAGTCATTTAAGAACAAAGATTAAAGAAAAGAGACAAGGAACTCAATAAAGTTATTTACAATCAAATAAGAAAATGAAATCAAGACTATGACAAAGATTGAACTGGTCAATCACATGATTAGAAGACAAATCTACTATGTTGTATTCCTATAGACGTATTTTGAATTTTGTTCAAACAGAGAAAATACTTTTTCACAATCTACATCACTAAGGTTACCAGTATACCTATAGAAGTAACAAGACAAGAGGACCATGAACAACTAGAAAATGACTGAATATAATTGTGTTAATATATATTTGAAGAAATTTTAACATTTTCAATACAGTAAAGGTTCTCGAAGACAAACTATTTGAGAACTAAACTTGAATATTCTAACTTTAAGAAATATAAAGTGAGTAATACAACTCTTATATAAATCAATACATGATTTGCATACAAAAATAACATTGATGATGTACATCGTTAACCCTTCCTCTGCCATACAAAAGTACTCTCTGGTGTCTGTCAAACGGTTCAATTACATTCAAATTATTGGAGGTAACTCTTCTTCTCTTATTTAAATTCATCATTTGCAATGATAGTGAAATTTGAAGTCCAAGGAGATAATTATACCTGAAACCATATGCAATGAACTCAGATGTGTTGCAGTTAAACTTATTTAAAGGCAGCTGATTAATAAGCTGACGCCTTGGGTTTGATCTCTTACTTTGGAAAAGAATTATTCATCAACGCTTCTAATGTAAAGTGGGAACTGTTGTACAATAGCAATTAGTTCACAGCTTTAGCTGATTAAAATGTGATCACTAAACAAACTTCTTTCGCTAGGAGAGATTTATATCTGTAATAGTATAAATGAAAGTGAAAATTATTATATCTAGAAAAAATGTAAGTGTCCTTTGAACATAAGACACAGAGTTACTTTTTCACTTTTTCAATTGCTAATAAAAAATATTTTCCTCCCAAGCGTAGAAAGACTAGTATTTCTCATCATCATCATATGAGTTGATATACAAAATGTTTTTCAAACCAATAATCTTCACAAATTAATATTTAAACTAGAAAGAGACGCACACGTAAGACGCCATTGCCTTATTGACACCAGCAAAAGGGATGTGGAACTTTTACCAGCAACAGTGACAGAGGTGAACGACATACGGAATCATGAACAACCGCTGCGATGAGTGTGGACAACAGCAGAGGTAGAAAAAGCACCATATCACCACCAATAAAAAATGGCTAGAACACGCTAAATGAAAGTTTGGAAGTTGCTAAATGAGGCGCCAAAGATATCATAGGCGAAAATTGGTTCGTTTTGTCTTTATAGGTTGCCAAATGCTTGCAAAAAGCAAAGTGTATACTTTTCATATTTCCATCTTGCAAGAACGATAAGACAATTTCCATATTGTATTCCTAGATGCGATGTCAAAATGTATTTTTACTCATTTCAATTTGGTTCAAGCTAAATTTCTCTTTCTATAACTACAGGGATAAGGATATCGCTATAGATGAGGAAAAAAGGGATACACTACGAAATATATTTGAAGAAATTTAAATTTTAACAATAATAATCGTGCATCAAGACGAACTTCCTGAAATCGGAACTTCAATATTTCGGTTTTTGAGCAAGTAATATATAGTTTGCATACATAAATATTATACCTCAGCCATACCGTTAACATGTAGTCGCCTATATAAAAAAATACTCAGCAGAAGTTCCCTAAAATTAAAACTAATATATGAACACCTCTGGAAAGTTTTCTGTGAAAGAATCACTGGTTTTCATGATGACTAAAAGACAAGTTCGTATCCCTTCCTAAAATCTAAACAGCTATACAATTCTCTTGAAAGACCGTAGGGAATAATATTCTACAAAACTAGTGCATTACTTCTGTCCAATTAAATATTTCATTATAATTTTAACTCCTTTAGAGATATTTTGTTTAAGCCGTCAATAATACTCAAGACCCTCTGGTTAGAAAGCATGTTCAGTACGACTCTCAACCAATCACATACAACCTGAATGGTAGAAAATTTAAGAGAAAATCTTGTTGCAAATGACTTAAGGCTGTATATAGTGTAAGTTTTTTGTATTCCAATGCTTTAGCGGTCCAACTTACTTCTCTACAGTCTGACAAGTTTTGGTTTCCTATTCGTTTGTATCATAAGAAGCGCTATTTCTTCCTGAACTTAAAGCTACTAAAAGCATGGAGACTTCAGTCGCCTAATAGCATTTACCCAGGCAAAAAAGTCTTATAAAACAAGCTCACAATTGCACTGCTTAGCTACGGAAAAATAGTAGTTTTTATTCTGTCGGATAATACTTATATCATCTTTGTGTCAAGCTTAGCGCAGTTAGGCCTAACTGTATGTAAGCTGAATATTCGAGGAAATCATGTATTTAAAAGTTCTTCCAATAATGGATTTTTGAAATATATATTTACACATATATTTGCAATCTATGACTGATTTTTATGGTACTTTTAATTTATGAGGAGAACTTCAAAATGTAATTTTACTATACTTTATCATAGCTATTTATTAGAACTTAGATTGATTCTACAAATATTTCTGAAAATAATCCAGGAATAAATATATTCTATGAATATTCTGCAAATACTGCATTGCTAATATCTTCAAACACTCTACTCCTTATTAATTATAGATTAATTACTTCTATGTGTGATTCCTAAAGCTGTAAGCTTTAAGACTCAACATAACAGTACAATAAACATCTTAACAATAACTGGCTGCTTAAAGTCTTCTTCCTCAAAATAAGACCAGAAAACAATTGCTTTTATTTGCAGGAAACCTTAATTATAAATGACATGCTTTAAACAGTATTTTTTTAGAATTAGCACAAAACAATCACCTCATTTCTCAGAAAAAATAATTGAATTCCAAGAAAATTATAAGTACTCCCAACCTTGATTTTAGCACGCAGCATCCGAAATTAAATGTGGGAAACTTTTTTAAAATTCTATGGTTTCACTATTTCTAACCTTAGCGCAAAAGTAAAAATCTTCGGAGCAGAAAGTATGTTTAAGAAGTAGTGATACTGAGTTGAGCGTAAATAAAATAAAATTATATAGGATGTATTTATTACTACAGTAAAGAATTTCACTCTAAGACTTTCGTGAAAGATTGTAACATGCTCAGGGCATCACATGGGCCATTTGATATGGATTTTAAGTGGTATACATAAGTGCTACTTGGAACTGTTATTTTATAACAGTTTAGCGAAAACTAACTGTTGTGTATACCAATGATATGCAACAGTTATAGCGTAATAGTTATATGCACCAACCACAGGTAGTCATTTTCGGACGTTTCCATTTTTCAGTTGAATTTACCTTTCAATAAATGTTAAAATCTCGAAAAAAGTTTTCTACAAAATATGTTTAAAATACGTTTCAAAGTGTGTACAAGAACATATTAAATTTTTGGGGAATAACATTTTATTCCCTCACGCCCTCTGAACTGTCAAAATTTCATTAAATTCCAGGTAAAATTCTCATAAAATTACAAAATATGTTTAAATTACGTTTCAAAGTTTTTACAATAACATATTAAATTATGGTTGGACAAAATGTTTAGATCTTCACTCCCCTATAGACTTGGACAAATTTTAACGATTATTTAAAGTTATAATATTTTAGGGGAAATAACAAAGTCAGTCAAGAATCTTTCAACGCTTGAGTTTACAAAGTATGGTATTGTTTTATGATATTTTCATTTCATACACATTCACAGAAATATCGGGGTCGCTTTCCAAAATATTTAAAAATAAGTTATCCCTTTCCCTCTACACACACATGTACTATAGGTATAGAGCCCAAAATTGTTAGAATTTGCTGCTGTTACAAAAATATTAAATGTTGTGCTAGTTTATCAGTTATAGTGCTGCAGGTTCGGTTTAAAGTAACACCGGCGTTCAGATTATTTCCTCCCGGTACAAAAATTTAAAGTTGACGGTTGGCATTTACTAAACCTCTGGCGGATAGTTTTTCCAATACAAATAGTATCTATTGATATGCGATTGTTATATTAACAAGGAAATGGCTTAACAAGGTGATGACGTTTGTTCATATGTGCTTGAATTCGGGCAGTTGCACTTGTTGATGATTAGGTGTTATTTGAGCAAATTGATATTATGTTTATTATTTAAGATAAATGTTGTATATATATTTTGCTTGTATTCTCGTTTCATGTTGATCTGCTACCCAGTCAACGCTCAATAGGCAAATAAGAGGTTATGGTTTCAAATCCAGAATGGGACATGCATGGCCGGCCTAAATTAAAGTTGCCTTAAAGCCATAAATAAATTTCAATTGGATGTAGTACAGAAATATACACAAAGTTGCCTGGTTTTAAAACAAAAAAGCCGATACAAAACTTTCAGAGACGTAAGCAACATTTCGTTATACCAGTGCTTAAGCAAAAGTTGGATTAAAGGCATAAGGAATCAAGTGAGTCCAGTGATTCAGTTAAAATATTTTACGTCTGGAAACGACTAACGTTTGCTTAAGTTTTTCTTTTTATTTCACAAATGAGCATAAAAAGGTAAACCTATCCCTGTGCAATATAAAGGCGCCGTGAACGGCGCATGGGGGAAGTGGAGGTAGCGCTGCACATTTTTTGACATATGGTACAATGCGAGTGGGGTAGTCAGTCACACGCTTATCAGGCTTTACCTTCCAAGGTGTCCTAAAATATTATTAGGAACTGTAGGCAGGCAAGTTTTCAGTTCCGTCGACGGTCAACATCAAAATTATATTGAGAGAAATTAAACTATAATTATTTTAATATGGTTCAAAAAATAAAATGAAATCAGTAATCCCGGTTTCGAATCCCGTCTATCTTCAGGTTGGGAGTATCTACTAAAATATAAGAAGATTAAAATATAGTACTTACTCTCCACTGATATCTGGTTGAAGATAGATTCCCGTCTATCTTCAGGTTGCGAGTATCTACTAAAATATAAGAAGATTAAAATATAGTACTTACTCTTCCACTGATATCAATAATCTTTTAAGACAACCTACAACTTGCAAATAAACACGAACAAAATTCAAAGCAGAGTCGATCAATCACTTCTCAAAGCGAAAACTACTAAAACAGTAAATTCTTCCAGAATTTTCTTTATCGTCCCTCAACGAAACGATTCTAATATCTTAACCTTTATCTTTTAAAAGTTTTCCGCAAAGCACATCAAGCCGTCTAGCGGTCATAAATGGTCAAGGCCTCTTATTTTCAATTCATGGATAATTGAAAACAAAAAAGAAAGACACCGTTATAGTTGTAAAACATATTTTTATCACAGCGTAATAAAAATCAAATTAGACGCTCGTCATAATGTATAATATGGACCGTAAATGTGGTTTTCAATTTTGAAAAGAATTTATACCTGCGTTTTCACATTTTCTTCTCCTTTATCATCCCCTGTCGCAAGCAATTGCTGGTAATAAAGCAATTAAGCCAATCAAAACTAATGCAGTACTCAAAATTTTCTTCAGAGCTACTCTTTATTCTTTTACTGGCTCTTACCGTTTATTCCTTCTGTTTCTGACCTGGCTTCTAATAAACCGCATATTTACTATTTTTCATTCCTTAGAATTATCTGTCGCAGAAGTAACAAAATACCGAAAGATGGTCAAATTAGTAATAAAATCTTCTCTTTTATGAGTCCTTAAAGCGCCTCAGAGAAGTATATGTTTGGGGTTTCGTTAAGCTTGAAAGCAAAAACTCCAAAATATCGTATTTGCTAGCAGTACCGACAATACAACCTATAAACTTGTTTTCAATATCTTGTCATAACGAGTCTCCTGGGTTATTACAGTATTTAATAGAAGTTCTTCTTAAAACGAGTGTTTTCAACGAAAATGGTCAGGATTTACCTTGAAAAGAAAAATGAAAGCGTCCTTTCTTTTCGTCACAATGTTTTATTGTATGGCGGCTAAGAGGGATCCAGTACAACGGTTTTTTGACCGGTGTTTATGATCTATAGACATCTGCATCACAGAGAAATTTCCAGAAATTATCTCAAGCACCTAGAGTGCAATACAACGAATTCTATTCGCTAGAAAATATAAGTTGCAAAATCTTAGCCAATTACATTCTCTCAAACTTCAGTTAAAGAAGCGTTTCCATTGATTCCTGCAAATATTACAGCAGCAAAATAACCCACAAAAAATTCTTTTGTGTGGCCTATCATTCTCAGAGAAACAGCGAGCTAGTAGCTGTCCTTCAGTTGTCCAAAGAATCGTAAGTTCCAGTATGCATAAAGTAGTTACCTTTAACTTAAATCTTGAATGTCAGACTATTTGTTAATTAAAATTATTGTCTGATACACTGCAAAAAATTATAATTAGTAAAAAAAGGAATATAATTTATCACATCCAGCTTTGCGGTTTCGCGACCAATGCAAGCGAGGGTGGTTTCATACCCAGTTTCGCGGCCGCGGCCTAACTTCTACGGGGACTTCCCTAAGACCTATAGTATTACCTCATACCAAATACAGCCTGTTACATCCACTGACTAAGGCTACAAACCGGTTTTAAATTGTAAGGAAATTGCACATCTTCTGCTGGATAGTAATTTCGTGTACCGGCCACGATATACACACTGCAGAAAATAGGATAGTCGTGCGTTGGCTCGGGCGTACCAGTGTATCCGAACCACGTGTACCATCTCAAGCGCTGGTACATTTCGCATAAAAAAATTGCGACAGTGAACCAAAATGGCACTTTCTTATCCCATAATCGTGTCTGGTAAACAGACATCTCGTTCTTCTTATTTCGTCTCTCCCATACTAAAATCAGCATACAAAATGAGCACAATTTTTTCTCAAAATGTACATATATTAGTACCGATAAAATAAAAGTAAAAAAGCGAGAAGAATCAATATATATAAGTTGATTAACGGAGAAATTTAAACACACACAATGAAAAATTGAAACCGATCGATGTTTGTTAGACAGAGGCAGAGAAATAAGAGATAGAGGAAAGGGGACAGAAGGAGAGGAAGAGGGAGTACAGATAAAAATGTGGGATTTAAACGTAGTAAAAAACCCTAACATTATAAAGTTCAGTTTCAACAAATCCAACAGCAACATAAAAGTAACTTTTATATTTTATATTTTTTCAGAGCAGTTCGAGTATATAGATGGGTGATTCAAAATTCATTATTTAGTCACGTCATCTGGGATAGTGACAAAAGTTTAAAACACATGCTTTGTGTGTGCGTGATTCGGTTGCAAATTCGGTGGAGGTCATTGAACGTACTTGTTCGGAATACATAGTAATCAGGGATTCCACCAAGACTTTCAGATTGCGGGAGAAATATAAAAATTGGTAGGGTCTAAGTAGAGTTTTGCACAGTTTCTATTAACTTTTGACCGCAAAAAAGTTAAAGTTGGGGGATTTCAGTAGTCTTGAGTGATATTATGTAGTCTTGAAGATTTCAGGCTGACCCCCTCCCTCCCCACAGGCGCTGGGGTCTGGTGGAATCACTTATTGTAACAAACCCAGTAGATACCGTAGACCATACCTTCAATTCCAGATTACTAATGTAAATTGAATATAAAAAGAAAATGAATGAATGATAATTTATCTGCTTAATTTCTATCCGAAAGAGCCAAGATTACATATCAAAAGTGTATCAAAATGAAAAGTTACAAATGTTCAAAAGCAAAATTAGCATGTTCTTTATAGGCATAGAAGACCTTACATTATTCACATTTCAAATATTATGGTGATAAATTATAGAATGGAAACGAATTATTATGCCTAACTAATATAAAAGAAATCTTAAAATAGCTAAAAAAAAGGGAGCCATTTCCCACACATGCCTCAAAATTTATCTGTTCCCAACATCCCTCGAGAGTTCGCCTATTGCGAATATAACGTTCTAATAATTATAACACTAATGAACTAGTGTTTATAACAATTCACACATTGTGCAATGAGCACGGGCATAGCTGAAATGGGTTACCGGCTGTCGGGGGATGTTGGTCAGGTTTTGGACTGTGTCACCAGGTTTAGGATTCGAACCAATTCTTACCCGATTTACAACTGATAACCCGAAAGGTTAAAGGGGATATTTTATTTATTTCATTGCTTTTAAACAGTGTTTTTTTCAGGGGTCACCGGGACCGGAGATGTTACCCAGAGAACACGAAAAATACAACGTCGAAATTCACAGTTAAGAAGATTTTCCAGACCTGGTCAATCGGTTTACCGGGTTATACGGGTCAAATTTTGGACCGGGTCACTTACATTTCAGTCAGGTTCTGTCACCGGGTCATGAAAAAGCCCGCATTTGGCTCTGCAACATGCACAAAAGGAGAGAGTGTGTGTAAAGTAAGAGAAAAAATAGAGATGTATTGAGAAAGTGAAGAAGAAGAGAGAGAAGCATTGAAGACGCAATAACAATACATCAAGAAAGAGAGAAAGACCGATGAAAATAATGAAAAGTATATTATCTTTATGCTAAAGAACATAAACACTGTTTACTCGCATGCTCATCAGAGATACCTCGTAAGTTCTCCAACTAGAGTTGGAGGTTTGTTTGCATATTTCAGTTTATGCGAGACAGATAGTGACTGGTGGGAAATCGAACTGAAGTTTTCCAATTGGAAGTATAGCACTGTAGTGATAGTCAACGGGTTACTCTACCCAAAACGTAATTAAATAATGGTATAGTGTTTCTTTCTAAGAATAATAACATGAAAAGTGTATACTTCAGACCAATGACGTGTTCTTAACTGTCCTGATAACCCCCATACACTTTACTTGGACTTTTCCAACCAACATTCGTAAATCGTCCCTATCGTGATGCATGTGTTTTCTTTCACATTCGTAAGGATTGTCCGTTTAGTACGAGAAGTCACTCGTTGATTCTTCACGATCGCTTGTAAAAAAAACCTTAGCTTGAAAAGGATTTGAACCTATTTTGGCTACCTTTATTACAGCAAAGTCAAGCACGTTACCTCTACACCAGACTGCCACCTAAACACACTAGCCAAATATTATTAATTTCAGTGCTGGAAATAATATTTCTCTTCGTGCAAGTAACTTACACTAAAATTCGCGCCGAAATTCATTTATTCGACGACCTGTAGACAACTTAATGCTCACTAATAAACGAAATAACAAAAATTCAGGAAAAATAAAGAAGTGATAACATATTATGTAGTAATTGTGCAGTGCAAGTTCAAAAGATACGATTATAAGTATTATTTATTATTACAATGAAACATCCGATAATGGACAATTTAATTTTTTTCGTAGAATAGCATTACATATTATGGGAGTAAACTGTCTCAATAGTTTACTATATTAAAAAGATGGCCAGTCGCACTGGCAACTTGATGTTTTCTTTTAAATACAAAACCATTTTATCGCAGAAGAGGCCAACAGATCGTGGTCGGTTGCGAATGTTTCTGCTTAAAATATTTTTCGGATGTAAGTCATTTTCCTATTACGAACACAAATGAAGACTTCGCTCCCCTCACCCCCGATCAAGTCAGACAATGCCGATATTTGTTCGGCGTAGATAGAGCTGACGACGGGTTTTGAAAGATACTGACAAGGAATCGACGACGGTTAACAGGTGCTGGGCGGGGCTACACCCCTATGCTTGCAAGTCTGGGACCAATGGGGGACCGGAAAATGGCTCGACAACCAAACGCCACTTATGGGTCGGCGCCGACCTTACCCTTAATGTGTCCTGACTACTAGGTGTGGTCACGTCTATCACCGACGACGGCCAAAAAAATCCCCGTCTTGGTTGGCATTTGGTCTACTTAATTACATTTCCGTCGCAGTAGGTTACATGGTATGATTATTTGTTTGAAAACAGGGAGTGCCAACCTTCGATACATTAATTACTTTAAAATTTGGTTACTATTAATAAAATATTAATAAAAACAGTCTACAATCGTGGTAGCAACACTGTATTTTCA
>JAGDQP010017196.1:423-39046 GCA_022664845.1 Lepisma saccharinum | reverse complement strand
ATCCAACAATTACTGGACGAATTGAATACCATTACACCATGGATACAATTTTCATATTCGAATACAGTATAGGTCACAACGACTGATAATATTAGAGCTATACGTCTCTCGCTTATGTTGGCACTGCAACTAGGATTAGAACCTACCGTTAACATTCTCAAGGCAGGCACCATACAAAAACAACCATATCTGAGTATTGGGTATCCGTAGCAGGTGTTTGTGTATACGGATTTAATTCGACCTCAATATGTGGGCCACACCAAAGCGCCATTACTACGTATCGTTCCCTGAGCGATACGAATCATGGCAAAGTGCAAACCGTTACATTCGAAAACGTACATTATTTTCCATAGCGAAAATAAGTTTCGATATGATCAAATCCTACCAAAAGACCATGCTCGACGTAATTTGCCATTTGCATCCGGAACGTTGATGGTGATACTTCACTTTACACGTCTCTCAAAATTAAGGTACCTGTACATCGTGGACGCGGAGTCCCGTATTGTGCAGGACCCGTGCATCAACGTGGACACGGTATTGGGAGTTTATTCCGGGTCTGTTTCGATTTGCAATGTCGTTTATTAAACAAGGTACAAATGCTGTTGGGCGACAGGCACTACAGACAGGAATACAAGAGATGTGTTAAAAATAGACCTTTAAAGGAGTCTGTAAAGGCACGGATGCGGGAAGCGGGATCGGGTTTAAAGGCGGAAACAGAATTCGGTCAGTTGCTTACAAGAAGCGGGAGTCGACGGGCACGCAGACGTATTGTACCACCAGTAAAGCGACATCGTACAAGTAATCACGCACTGGACATATTTAGTTAATTATCATATCGTACCTTACACCGAGCAGCAAAGAGTGCTGTACCAATGGATTTTATTTGGTATATGTAGCCATGACACAAACTGCCATTGAATCATCACGAATGGTTGAATACCGTCCTATATCAACACTCACATCCGAAGGACCGATTGAGTTTGTTATTCGTAGAGACACGTCCGAGTATATTCACCTTGCGTAAAATGTTATATTCGAACTGCTGCTGGAGGGAAATTTAGCAGTAGCTGCAGCATGACTATCTGCTGTTGCTGGAGCTATTGTTGCACCAGTTAATAATTTCCTTCATTAACTGTTTCCACAAGTTGATATTTCATTAAATGATAAGGTTATTTCATCATAATCGTTAACGTATCCCTACCGTATCTACATGAAACTACTCAATTACTCTGGGGATGCTTCCAATACACACCTTACCAGTGCTTTATGATACAAGGATACTGCTGGAAAATTCGATACGTTAGGTAATGCCAATACAGGTTTTCAACAACGTACTTCCTATATTACCGGGAGTGCGCAGTTTGAAATGATGGGTCGATTGTACACGGATATCGCCAGTATTGACCGTATAAAGTATCTCTCCGTGTGAAATTACATCTCAGCAAAGATGTGTTCTGTTTAATGCCAATTCCAATTACAGAGTTCACCTCGATGAAGTCATACTGTATGCCCGCCGTATGGATATATCAGCAGTTTGGCCCTTCAGTTAAATAGTTACATGTTTAAGAATACTGCTAAACTACTATTGGCACGAGTCAAAACTTGTGTTCATACTATTCCGCAAGATGTATCATCGTACACAAACACTAACGCATTTATGGGAAATGTACCCAAAGGTCTTGTGATCGTGTTCATCGCAAATACTGCATTCGATGGTCAATATAATGAAAATTCCTTCCAAGTAAAACACTTTAATCAAAACCATTAGCAGGTGCAAGTTGACTCTTATTCTTATCCTCCCACACCATTAACACCAGACTTTTCAAATAATTTGTTCGTACCTTGTTACCATACCATGTTTTCCGGTACTGGTATATTTCATCAGAATTAAGGCCATACCATTACGTACCACGATTATCCTAATGGCTATACGCTGTATGCATTTATACTTTCACCAACATTGGACGACACCACGTGGGATGTCGTTAAGGATTCTTCTGTTAATATTAAAATTGGTTTCACTGAACGTTTGGGGCAATCCGTCACCTGTGTTGTCTATGCACAATTTGATTCCCTGATCCAAATCGATAAGGACCGTAATATTTACACCGATAATATTTTGTAATGGGTCAGCAAAGTTATAAAAGGTTGTGTAAACAGGTATCTTAATTAGTAGTGAGTAGGCGACAGCATGCGTGCGATTATTCATTTCTCAGCCTTCGATCAAACAGGGGATCAGGATTACATCTTTAAGGAATTAGCAATTGTTAATCCTGATACTAATACCATTCAGCATTGGGTGTTTCTTGCACCGTTTGATCCCACTGAACTCCCTTTAACCATTCAGTTAGATAAAGATTTTCCACACATGTATTTGGTATTGACTGGTCCTATTGTGATGTTCCGTACAGTGAATTACAATGTATCCTTGTCAAGTATACGAAAACGTTAGATACTCTGTATACTCATGGACATCGTCGTCAAATGTATTTGCTACAATTACTCGGACGCACCATAGTGAATCTCGAAGACGTTCAGTGTCGAAAGGCCATGCAACTGTTATTCCCTGCAAGTCATTGTGCGCAATACCAGCATCAGTTCCAAACATTCCGTTGCGCACTGTAGGAAGCCCAGTGTTATGCCAAATACCTACAGTACCATGATCTTGCACGATACGTGTCCCACGATCCGCCATGCGTATATAACCCCTCACCCATTACTCCAAGCTCCAGTGTATGAACAGTTAATGGTGATGATGATCATGAGTGTACCTCCACGTGGCTATGTGGAATGATTGCATACTAGGCGTGGTGTTACACGATTGTTGTACTGCGTCCTTATTAAGTGGCATTTATGCACTGGACACAATACCGGTAATCGTACAACCACCCTAATAGTAAATCTGAGCCCATCGCACTGTGGAGATACGCACTGGATTTGCTTATATATCAATACGCAATGCCGGAGTTTTTACTTTGATCCTCTTGCGCTACCCCCACCGAGATCTCTTGTTTTTGTTCAAACGGAAGTGTAAAGTATACCATATAAATACCATTCAGTACCAGGTTGATGATTCAGTGCTAAATGCAATGTTTTGTATTGTTTACCTTTACTTTAAAGTTCGTAATGTACATATTAAATTTAAATTGTCAACCACCAACCCAGCATGGAATGATCAGCTTGTACAACAGTACGGCAAACATATACTTAAACAACCACAATGTAAACTGTAGTAGATTAGTTAAGTTGTAGTATCTTATATAATAATAAATCATAATGTAAACCATATGTAGTAGATTCGTTTAGTTGTATGACCAGTATGTAGTAGCGTAATTTATTGTAATAAAAAACCTTTTTACCTCTAATCCTTTTGTGTTTTGGTTTTCAATTCAAGAAATAACAATCACCTTTATATCCTGGATTGTATACATTTATATGCAGTTCTAGATTTACAATTGTAATGTGGACAAGCCATTCACCACTTTTTCCGTTTGTAACTTCATCCAACACTGTAACTGTATACAGGGTCGCAGTGTGCATGCATACTCTTGCACTGGTTGATGATACGTACAATTGGTAATATCAATATTAAAGTTTAATGCAGGACAGGACATGCTTGATCTTCAAGGTTCATAACATTCCCAAACTGAGAAATCTTACGTAAGACAACCATCTTTTCATGACCCTTACAGTAAAAGATGGATCCCATCTCACAACATTGTGCAACAAGATGGCGGATATGTGATACAGTATATCCATTGGAGGTATTCCACTCTAACCCGTGCAACTTGTTTGTTAGCCAATCCATTTGACGTTGGTACCCCTCCGCTTAATCAGAACGTTCACATGGTAATTTCAACAGGCAATAGAATATCAGTTTGGCATCACTTGCAGCCAAACAAAACTCTCGGATGATGTATTCGTGGGCTGAAATTTTAAAACATTGACGATTAATAATGTACTGCCTTGCGCATAATACACGCATAATACAACTGTGCGATGCACTCTGGATCCTTGATAAACTGACGGACCATATTTAACATTGGTCTCTTTAAGATATGGGTATGACCCTGTGAAAGAGATATGGAATAATGCTCGGAAAACAGTTCAGGATCTTTCACATGACTTTCCACATGTTGGACAATCACAGTACTCGTATTCCAAACGTACATGCAGTTATGCACCTTGCGTAGATTGCACTCGGTACAGTGAATGGGATTGTTTTGTAGGTACGTACCTATGGTGTTTAACACACACTTGTCCACAATATAGTCACCTCGACAGCTTGAGCACTGTACCATACTAAATAAAATGTGCCACTAGCCAGGATGATTACACACACGGGTTCACTTAGTACTAAGATGAATACAGTGATCCACTACGTACTAAGATCATTACACTGGTCCACTAAGTACTAGGATGATCACACAAAGGACGATCACGTACTAGGATGATACACTGCTCCACTAATGCTGAATACACTGATCCACTAATAATTCACACCCAGCTCTCACTTCGATTTGAAGGATGCATGCATATCCTTGGCAAGGAACAGGTCCACCAGGTCCTCCATTCGGGTTTTCAAAAGGCGGTGCACACCCCAATCAAACTTCTCCTTTAGTTCATCACCACTGTTTGGTTGCTTTTGCTTATGCTCGTTACACACGTGTTTAATGTCTCTGTGTCCCGTAAAGTTACTTTTGTACGATCGGAAAACAAAATGGAAATTTCCTTTGTGGATGCATCTGGATATAGGTATCCCCTGTGGATGCATCTGGATATAGGTATCCACCACGAAACCCCTTACATACATGGTCCCGTTGACTAGACTGTACCGTATAGCAACCTATACATAACAGGCTTGGTCCAACGTGCCACTGGTCCAACGGTCCACTGGTCCAACGTGCGTAAAATGCAGGGTTCATCCACCCAACGTGGGGAACACTAACACGGAGGTAATCTCTTCTCTTCGGGCAAGGCACTGGATGTACTAGCGTTCGTTGCAGCCATGGTTACTGATAATCCTTCTCTGTCACGAACACCCTTAAACAACCTATCAGCACATGCGCAAACGTACAGCGACGCACACAGCAAACACGCAACTCACATACACACACACTCCTTCGCGCATTCTATTACTCCCACCACCCAGGCGGAACGGTCTTTGTCAATGTTAACCTGTCAGGGTCCTGTCAAACAGTATTAAAGAACTTATCAAAGGTGATGATGATGGTCCTGTCAAAAGTGATGAGCGGTCTAGCATTACACCGCATCCCCTGCTGCGTACAGATACATGTTGGTATCAAATAACGCTATTTTTTCAACACGGAGTTTGGTGCATATACGCGGAAAACGCAACTATCTCTACTAAGAAAGCATATGAAAATTGCAATTAAAATTGTGTGAGTGCTTTCAAGGAAAATTTATGAACAAAAAAAATCTTTATATTTCTACGATAAATTGGAGAATGTTTTCTCGTAAGGAAAGGTAAACATATTACAATATATAGTAATGTTCCGTCAGAACAGAGAAATTTAACGTCTTAGTACGTAATGTATTAAGGGAAAAAAATCTGAGTAAATTATAGAAGAAAATATGTACGAAAATGTTGTACATTTGAAGTGTCGAAACGTACCTTAAACTATTAAAAGTACGATAGAACACAAAGTAGTCACAAGATAAAATACAATAGTATCAGGTAAATCCAATCACACTCCTCTGACTACTAAGCTTATCACTGGATCTACAGTTCCTTCTACCGCTGTGTATGCATGTGTAGTCAATTCATAATTCTTTAGATTTAATTTATATTGCGTTTCAGTCCCTTACGTCGAGTTCGATTTATTATCATCGACGTTTGATTCCACAGTTGAATAAAATCGGTCTCTCCCTTCTATTTTCGTATTTTTGCAAGATGAGAAATGACCAAATTTAAGGTCCTCCTCACATTGTGGCATTATGTATTGATTATGATACGTTTCATTTAAAACGTATACCACTATCATGGTTCAAATGCATTGTCCTGTATCGTCGAGCAGACATGAAGCATGAATCAAAAGACAATTACAATGCAACTTCCCATTACACATTGTCAAAGGGTAAAATATATTGTTGACGTTTACATAAGCGCTGTCAACGTCGGACGTGGGCGTAGCCACTGCCTTAAATAAAACTAATTATTTTCCGGAAATACCAGAACGGCTGAGAGGGTGGGGCAGGGCAGAGGAACAAGTATCCCTTGGCAAGATTTGTGCATGGTTTATTTTTATAAATTGGTTAGAATTTATTGTGTTTTATTTCTTTCATGTAGAAGTCATGAATTTCAATTGAAGTTTAAATTAAATTGAAATATTAGAATTTTCTACGTTTATAATATTCTATACCTTCCACAGAAATTTCATAAATCTCTTGTTCCTTATTGCTCCATTTTTACACGATCTTTATTCACGATTAACTATAATTATATAATGGCATCAGTGATTTTCCTACACCCCTGAAACTAGGACTATGCCAGGATTTTTAGTTTCGGGGTGTAAAGTCAAAATTTGGATGGTGTTGTTGGAGTGGAGATTTGCACAGTTTCTACCGATTTTTTACCGTAAAAAATTTAAAGTTGAGGAGTGTTCTGGAGAATTTTAGGTGGTGACACCTCCCACAGGAGGGTCTGGCGGAATCACTGCCCTGAAATCATAATTAATACCGTACCTCATGATAATTTTGATCTGCAGCCCCTACGACCGCCTAGGAATAAGCCTATAGTCACGTGTAATACCACTAGACTAAAGTCTAAACTCTGGACACTCCCAGATTATACCCTCCTATATTGAAACTCCTGGGGAAATCCCTGGATGATATTTTGAAGGAAATTGTAGTCCCTCGACAAAAAATTCCACTATATGCTTTATTCGGCAAACCACGAGAAAGGAGTAGAAAACTGACTCATTGCCAATCCAGAAGGTTTACAGTATGGGGTAAATTTCGAAGTTGAACAATTTTCTTTAGTTACTACGTCTCCAGGTGTACATATTTTTGCCTCTCTGTCTTGTCCTAGGGAGGGAGGAACTAGGGCGGCCGGCCGCCTTTGACATTTTCCTGGGTACACATTGAAGTTAAAATTTATTTGCGTAGTTAGAATAGGTATATAATAATCTATCCTGGCGTGTATCAAATGTCTTGGCTAGGCACATGGGTTCGAATCCCACGACCGAATATCCTGACAGGTTTTCAGGGTTTCCCTCAGTTTCACCAGGCGAATGCCAAGATAGTGCCTTAAATAAGGCATGTGTACAAGGTTAAAACATTTTGTTATATCTTTTTCTAACATATAATACTCCACACAACTGGATGCATGGAAGTTAACCTAAAATGGTGCTTTTATAATGCTTCTTGACAGTGTTGTATGAAAGATAATTTGGTCACTTAACTATCTAAACAGTAACGTGGAATGACCTGCGTAGGAATCGAACTCATAAACACAAAAATGTTTAAGAAACAAATAACAATTTATTGGTAATTAAGCACAGAGTTAAGTTTGAGAAACTACAACAATTTAGTACAGCTGCTTCTATGCTTAGAAGCCTTGTTAACTGATATTCAATAAAGACAAGATATTTGTAAAGTCCAACAAGTTACTGACTTGTAGTATTTGTCTTGATTAACAAAATCAAGCAATTTCAAAGTTCTTTCAGACAATTAAGTACAAAACAGAATGACTCGAAGATTATAACGTCAACAAGAATCAGAGACAAAAATAATATAGTTACCTTCTGTGAAAAAGGGGAGAGTGAATGCGACAATTCTCTCCCGTACAGACTCTTTTATGATTCCAGAATTTTACACTTTGAGCCCCCACCACGTGACTTACTTACTTGTCACGTAGACCACTTCGCCTTAACATATACTAGTTACAAAACCTTTTAATATAACTTTTACTGCACGTGGAGGGCTAGCCTCTAACAGAGTACTCACACAAAACAATAGTTTTATTCATAAACATTACACATGTATTTAGTTTGGCACGAGGCTAATTCTCTTCTATACTTTTACTCAAGAAAAGACAAGAAAAGGACATGGTAGAGAACGTCTGAAGGTTATTGAATAGATTGAACAAACACCAAGACAGTTATCTAAAAGCAATTTACTCGTGCGACCTATAACCTAGTTCTCTTTGCTTGAGTCTATCTTCCCAAAACCAAATATACGAAAAGCATTATTACACCAATGTTTCATCTATTTTATAAATTCAACCATAATATCATATATTTAATAAAACACCCAAATTAATAATTATACACAATATTTACAAATGTCATCCACTCTCCAAATTGTTTTATTACCTGGGTAGGTGGTAGGGGTGATTAATCATAACAGGTGAAGACCTCATAATAATAATAATAAAAATAAAAATGAAAAATTTATACAGTAAACCCCCATTAATACGACAACAGTTTGGAATCCATAGAATCTATTTAAAAAAAAAGCAAACTGTTATTTCAAAATAACAGTTTCTGTTATAACAGGTATTGAAAAATAACAGTTTCACCACCTTTAGACAGACTGTCAAATGTCAATTGCCTACAAAAACAAAATCGTCTCTCATTTTTTAACAGTGCTGCAAAAAACACATAAGCTGCATCCTAAATACACCCTTCATCTCCTATTTCCTTTCCTACCGGAAGGACGGCCATCTTAAGGACTGATCATATAACGTATTTTCCTTCCCTTGTGGCCTTTTTTGCCTCCTTCGGCCAAGGAAGGATACATGCGGTGCATCCTTCGTACCCTTTAGCGTTCAATTGTTTCATGTAGAAACTAGCGCCACCTATGAATTGACGGATGAAGAAAGCATTGCGCAGGGAGGAAGTGACCTCGCGTTGAAACCGACGGTGTGGGGAGGGTAGTCCCGCGGGATTAACATCTTGCATTCCGTTGTTCCTTCCATTGTATCAATGGAGTTAGTCAGCCGTTCCTTTCATTGTTTGTTTATTCCTTCGTGGTATTTTAAAGATTCTGTTCAAAATAAGATTCTGTTGTTATTTGCAGCAACATTTTTTTTTAACAAAAAATTTACAGAGGAAGAGAGCATTTATTTTAGGTAAGCGTCATCTTGCGTTGTTGGGAATGATTGTTTAAAAATCAAAAGAAGTTTTGTTAAAGCCCTATTCTTAGTAGACGCTGTATGTGATGCGGTCCATTCTCTTCTGCTCTTGTGTACAAGATAGGAAAATACTACAATAAATGATCTGATGTATTGCTGTTTTTTTTTAAATATCACGTTGGATTGCCTCTTGTTGAACTGAATTGAAGTATAACTTTAAGCAACTTTCAATCGGACCGGCATATGGTAAAGGAAAGAATGGAAAAGGTAGCAGTCAGGATCTTACTTACGTGCCATTCCGGTATTCGCTTAGTAAAGAGGAAAACCCTGGAAAATCTGTCAGGATGGTTGCCCGTGAGGTTCGAACTTGAACTTCAATTATTATTTTCAGACATCTAAGGCTCAGCCTGGCTCAGGGGAGGGGAAAGGGTGCGGGTAGGACCAAGGCTTAAGTTGAAGGTACCATCCAGGCATTTCCTTGACGTGACTGAGGGAAAAACTGTGGAAAACCTCAGCCAGGATGGTCAGGAAGGGAAGGAATCGACCAAAGCCTAAGTTGAAGGCATCATCCGGCATTTGCCTGATGTGACTGAAGAAAATTAGTGATGAGCAAAAGCAAGATCAAGACCAAGACCGTAGCGGTCTTGGTCTTGGTCTTGGTCTTGCATCGGTATCCCTGGTCTTGGTCTTGGTCTTGCATGCAAGAGTCTTGGTCTTGCATGCAAGAGTCTTGCAAGTTTTGCTTTTTAAAAAAATATACGTTTCATACGTAAATTTTACACCGGATATAGGGAATAGTAAAACTATGCGTATCATTGCCTGCCTTAATGCGTCAATAGTAACGGAAATATGTTTTAACGTATTGTTTATTTTCATGTAAGTGTACAGAATAGAACTACCGAAGTTCAAGTTCGCTTTAATTTGAACAACATCACTAACATTTTATTATTTCACTTTTAGTTTACTTGCTGTTTTAGGCACACAACTATGTTTCGTAAGCTTTGACAGAATGCAATCATGGGTTATCGAAAATGATGTCCAAAATAATTTAGACATTGAAGTTCTTACCTTGTAACTATCCATAAAAGTGTGCTCTCTGTCATCTTCTAGTCACTGTTCCATTTACCATTCTCCGTGCTCTAGGTAAGTTCCAAAGGAAGACCAAACATACACGGATATTGTGTTTAACTAAAACTTACAAGAGAACTATTTTTGCTGTTCAGCGAGTTTTGACTTCGAACCTTATTTGAATCATATAGATAGCGAAAATGACACGCACTCTTTCATATATTTGTGTCCCGAATAAGTTGAGTTGTGTAATTTGAGTGACTTATAAGCAATAAAATCAACCTTAAAGGTGAAACTTTATATTAACGAAATGAGTTACCAGATGCATTTCCGTAGGTACTTTTACGTGTAGAACACAAATTTCATGATGACAATGTTTGCAAATTGAATGTTTTTTATACAAACTCCAGTTTATGATCGAAAATGAACAAAATTCCATAGAAAGTAATGCCGTACAGGAACAACAATACAACTGTGGGAAAGGGGAAGGTGGGCAGGGGATTATAAATACAAAAAAAATGGTTTCCAATACCTTTTGGGGGGTCTAGGGCGTTTGCAATCGCTAAACCACTGATCGACTACACGGTTATTTAATGCGGACATTTTAAATAATACAATTTGAATTTTTACTTTCGTACGTACATTTTTTCATCCCATCTTCTCTTTGGTGTGTAATTCCTGAACAAAATTGCAACACTCTCGCTTCTTCTGCGCTCTCTTCGTTTAAGTACATTTTCAATACCCCTTACCATACAAATATTATCATAACTACATTAGAAACTAAAATTATAATGAATAATTAGAACAGTAAACATTTTTCAAAATACTTACGTAAGAAAAATTCTCGTCTGTCATGTCACAACTTATATTTGTTTCAAACATCTTATTTAACATACACGCTTACTATTTATTTTTTGAAAGTTAAATATTTTAAATAACTGTGGTAAGCACGAGAAAACGCAACTGATTTGATTATTCTTATAAATATTAGAAATTGAACTTCAAAATGAAACCGTTAAACAATAATACTAATTATAGTGAATTAACAAGTTCTAAAAATGAAATTAAGCATACTGAATTGTTTTTCAATCTAAACAGACTTCACTTTCTTTTATTTTTCATTATTAGAAACTATTATTTTTATGTATTGATAATCCCCTGCCCACCTTCCCCTTTCCCACAGTTGTATTGTTGTTCCTTTACGGCATTACTTTCTATGGAATTTTGTTCATTTTCGATCATAAACTGGAGTTTGTATAAAAAACATTCAATTTGCGAACATTGTTATGGTGAAATTTGTGTTCTACACGTAAAAGTACCTACGGAAATGCATCTGATAACTCATTTAGTTAATATAAAGTTTCACCTTCAAGGTTGATTTTACTGCTTAGAAGTCGCTTAAATTACACAACTCAAGTTATTCGGGACACAAATATATGACAGAGTGCGAGTCTATGCGTGTTATTTTCGCTATCTATATGCTTCAAATAAGGCCCAACTCCAAAAACATGTCCGAAGTCAAAACTCGCTGAACAGCAAAAAAGGTTCCCTTGTTAGTGTTGTTGTTTTCGTCTAAGAAGCACTAATGTCCACAAACCTAGACAATTGACGATAATGAGTCTAGTCATGGCTCAAGCGAGCTCTGGCAGAAGAGTGACATAAAGTATAATTACTTACAAATTTGAATTTGAATTTATTTAAACCTAACAGGCACCTATGGCCAAGGCTTGGGACAACAATCGGAAAGTTAGCGGCCAGGGCTTTGAGTTAAGGTACCACCCCACCATTCGCCTGGTGGGACTGAGGAAAACTCTAGAAACCTCAGGCAGGATGGATCGGTAAAATTACTTACGAGTTTGTGGACTAGTACTTTTCTGTTGAACAAATGTATCAAAGAAAACCTGCTGAATTTAAAGCATTTCTATGCTCAACACAAGCTCACACGCCCGTTACTTCTAGCTTACTCTAAAGTAACTTTTGCGTTGCATCCAAACCCATAGCCCATATCTAGTCATATTCCTCCCGACTTTATCTACAAGTGACGAACAATTACCAAATGTACTGCAAAAACTGTTGTTTTATTCAGACTCAATTATCCGTAGCATAACATATAAAACAGAACTCAGTTTTCAGTAACACATATCAACAGACATTTTATAAAATCGACTAGTAGCTTAGAACACAAAGACTTGGCTACACAAATCAGTACAGACTCTGAACTGACCATAATCCACCTTAATCTGGATCAATAGATCATACAACAACAAACCTAACATCAGAAAAGGCAGGACATCAGACTTCCTTTTGCCCCTTATCCAAATTATCCTTAAGGGGAATGTAAGGTAAAGATCTTCAACAAGAGACGGCAGCACTATCTCCGTATGTGTCATGTATTTTTATCGTTGCACGAAATTTCAATGCTGCTCCCACAAATTCAATCCTAGCGAGTTCAGACTTTCAGGGAAGAAAGTTCATAATTAATTCAAGAGTTCTATTTCGTGCAACGATGAAAATACATTAGACTTATACAGAGATAGCGCTGCCATCTCTTGTGGGAGATCTTGGCTTTATTTGGCCCTTAACAGGAAGTTTTTTCTTCTATTGTAAGCTTAGTGTACAGTAGTGTACATTGTACGTTTAGGTTAGTATGCTACAGTAACAGCGGCATGATTCTCAGATCCACTCACACGGATTGCACAACTAGGAACACCTAGAGTCCAGCGGTATTTTTACAGAAGCCAAAGAAATTCATGTGAAGGATATAATGATTTCCCCTTCCTTTGCACGTTTTAGAAATATTCAAATAGTGCGTGTGCAAGACTCTTGCAGGTGGTCTTGGTCTTGCAGGTATGGTCTTGGTCTTGCACCCCTTGGTCTTGGTCTTGCACCCTTTGGTCTTGGTCTTTGTCTTGCATCGGTATCCCTGGTCTTGGTCTTGGTCTTGCATGCAAGAACAAGACCAAAACTGCAAGACCAAGACTCTTGCGCTCATCACTAAAGAAAATCCGTGGAGAAACAAGTCGGCATGGTCGGTTCCTGGTAGCGAACATAGGACCTCCTGAATGAGAATCTAACGCTCTACCAGTGATTCTGCCAGACCCTCTGTGGGGGTGTCACCCCCAAATATTCTAGAAAACTATAAACTTTAAAATTTATACTGTCAAAAATCGATAGAAACCGTGCATGCCCCCTGGCTTTACACCCCCGCAAACAAATTACTGGCGGAATCTCTGCGCTGTACCAACTGAACTACGCCCGCTTCGAGTTTTACAGAATTTCACGAGCCTAGTGTTGTGCTATGGTTACGTGCGGCCTTAAAAAGAAAGAGTTCAAACTTCGACCTCGTAAATATCAGCGGATGACGTCCCAGACAAATCGCTCTTCTGGGAGCACGACTTCTCTGGATTTGGCTCAGAGAAAGATTAAGAACTCATATATCCTCTGATGACACAAGAGAATAATGTTAATCAATAAATATCCAGCTTACAATGCCTATCGAGCGCCAGCCAAATCTACTACAAACTTTATATTCAAATTTGCCCCCAGCTCCCGACTGATATACAATCCGCACGACACTTCACATAGAATACCTAACGGGAGCCAGATACCTGCCTCGCAGATACATAAATTACGGTTCGGCTGCGGCGAAGTAAGATACGAACTTAACAGAGCTGTAAATAACATAAATCAAACAATGCTGCTCAAATTAGAATCAACGTGCTTTATAAAGGTGAGGTCTTAGGATCAAGCTCTTATTGTGAATGATATTCAGGTCTTTTCTGAGAGAGATTAATAGTATTTATTTCTGAAATCCTTGCTTGCTCTAATTTTCTGATCAAATTAATCTAACGAAGATTCTCCGGTGCTTCAATAAATCGTGTCTTTAAACCCACCCAAAAACCATACCGACTCCCCCCAACCATGTGTAGAGCGGTAGTAGCTCTACCAGGATAATCGTCTATCCAAGAGTCGATAGTAGACTCTTGGCCAAATTTGAGAACGGCAATAGTTCTCAGACATTCCTCTAAAAGAGAGCCGGTAATGAGCCGGACAACGGGGGAATTAAAGGCAATTATCAAAATTCGGGGTAGCACTCTCAACTTTGGAATTCGAAAAAAAAATATTTAATCATAAAACCGAATGCAAAATTATATTTTGTCCAAATAATATCTAGAGGAAGCAAGGGTTTATCATCGTTTTGAGAAAAGAGTACAAGACACATAAAATGAATACTAGTAAACGCAGAATTGTCATACGGGACGTACTTATAACGAACTATAAGACCCTGCCCTATTTATACAGACGTGACTAAGGACACACATATGTGTGTTTGTGTAAATATGTAAATAGATATGGATGGATGTGTAGGGAGTCTTTATCCTGACTATGATGATATAAAAGGCGAATGGCCAATTGCAATCCGTTAGTTGCAAGCGACATGTTGCCACTACAACACCCAGCAACGGTCTTAATAGGCCTTCCAGGGCTGGTAAGACTTGCTTCGTATATAAATTACTGAAACATAAAGATGAAATGTTTGGAGAAAAATTCAATGAAATCGTTTGCTGCTAAGGAGGGGCAGTACCAAACATATCCGTTCCCAATATTAGATTCTAAAAAGGGATTTCTGATATGGACACGTTTGACATTCAGCGTAATTCTTTATGATCGACAATCTTATGAGTGAAACGACCCGGGACATTACGAAATTCTTACCAAGTACACCCAACATAAAAGCATAACCGTCATTTTTATTGTGCAAAACCTATTCCCAAAATGTAACAATGTCTTGTTGTGTTTAAGAACCCACATGATAAAGTACAAATCGAATATCTCGCAAGGCAAATTATGCCTTGACATAGTAAGGGTGTTGTAGAAGTATTTGAAAAAAAAACTGAAAAACCCATAGTTACCTCATGTTTGATTTAAGACAGCAAACTCCAGATACTTTACGACTACGTACAAATATATTTCCAGACGAAACCATGCATGTCTACGCACATGTAAAAGACATGCATACTCCCATTACGATCAGTTGACATTAAGATGTCAAGCCTAAAGCATTACCGTAGCGAGCTCCGTGCACTTTGCAAATGCAAAGGCAAGAAACGGTAACTCACGCTACAAAAAGCATCCGGAGGGCACAGGTGGCAAAAAACACAATAACTGGCAAAATTCGCTTGTCTCCACGACAGAGGGAACGACTACGCCGGCATAAGAAGACGCAACGTGCCTTGTCCTTTGCAAAGAGTAGTATAAAATGCCGACGAATACTTCTACAGAAACGTGGTGCGTTACTACCTTTATTACTAGCACCAATTGTAAGCGCAGTTCATTAAGGAATTCTCCTCAATCACTAACATGACATCGTCACAATTCCAAAAAATGATCATGATTCCCGAGCAGGCAACAGCACAAATGGCATCAAACGTAAAATCCACTGAATCACATCAAGCACGATTAGATCAAGAAATGCAGAGCATATTACAACGAACAGAAATTAAACCACAGGAAAAATCGAAAATATAACAACAGGCATTCCACAGGAACTTGTAACATACTGCAGAAGTAAATAAACCAATCGCATTACCCTTACTGGATTCGGACCCGTCTTCAGGTACAACATCCGCCAACCGTTATTTCAGTTAATTCTTGATTCTGTTCCGAAAACACTTAGAACGAAGCAGTATTATTAAACCTAATGCACGCATCTAAATGAATCAGTAAGCTTAGATTGAAATATTGTTCCAGGATCAAATATAATTCATGTTGTCAATGAAGTTGTTCATAAACGAACACCCCGTCATCCAATCGGTATTCAAGCATTTAAGCAGGTCCTCCAGGAAGTTAATGTTCCAAAAGAACTAGTTAGTTTTCAGTTTCGGGCCGGTACAGTCCACATTCCTAAGGTAGTACAAAAGAAAAAACGTACCATTCCCAAGGTTAAGAAAGCAAAGGCAAAGAGACGGAATAACTTCTTCAGATACTTATAAGTTTTATAAAATGTAACCATGTCGTTATCAAATGTGTATTACACCTATAAGAATCCAGTGTCTCTAGGAAGAATAGCAAAACAAAAACGGATAACTGGTACATCGCCACGAAAAATAAAAAAAATGTTGACATCACAGAACGCATATACATTACATGCACCTGTACGTAAAACTTTTCCACGAAAACAATATTACGTGAGTGGTCCAAATGAATTACTGCAAATGGACTTGGCGAATATATAGAATGTGGCGAAGTGTAATGATGGGTACAGATACGTATGTTCAATTGATGTCTTTTCACAGTATGCGACTTGTATTCCTGTCAAAAAACGGAACGCGTGGTAGCGGAAGCCATTACATCAATTCTAAAAACACTAAAATTACCTTTAACACATTGTCAAACAGGTTTATGTACGGAATTTTATAATCAACACGTGAAACTAGTATTTGAAAAGTATGAGGTGAATAACTACCGTGTACATTCTGAAATGAAAGCAGCGCTTGTACAACGTTTTATCCGTACGTTGAACGAAAAAATATAAATTCTTTACAGCTGAAAATACGTACCGGTACATTGACTTGTTGTCCGATCTCGTACATAGTTATAATCACACAACACATTCCACAATTAAAATGGCACCTAGTGATGGGCTTGATTCCAATGTGAATCAGGTGTGGCACGCACTCTACTGTAACAAAGAAACACATAAACCAATATGTAAGGTGCAGTCGGGTGATTACGTAGGTGTAAGTAAATACAAACATAAACTCGAAAAGGGGATAGCTACCCAAACGGTCCCGCGAAATCTTTATTGTAGGTAAATGCAATAAAGGTATACTGGTAACATATAAGATCAAAGACTGGAACGGTGATCCAATCAAGGGAAGTTTCTACACCCAGGAAATCCAAAAGATGCTTCTAGGAAAACAAACAACGTACCTTATCGAAAAAGTGTTAAAACGTAGAAAGGGATGTGTCTATGTGAAAATGTTAGGGAATCCGTCAAGTATGAATAGTTGGGTACGCAGACAATCCGTTCAGTCATCAGCATGACGTCATCCACGCAAGCAGATGAGTTTTATATAACCTTACCGTCCAACGCAAGTGCACACGTATATGATAATACAACAGCATCCTATACAACTGAACTCGTACATTTAACCGAAGGTTGGGTGGTCGGTCTAACCAGTGTACGTATCCCGTTGAGTATTATAATCTTACTCACGAAGAGGAAATCCTTATTCAAACGGAAGGTGAAAAGAAAATTAAGATCCCACCCGAGTACTATGATTCCTTGCCTACATTGCTGGAAAGTATTCCACAAATACTAAAGGCACAGAAACGGAAACAGGCACTTAAAGAAGCAAAGGAAAAGGAGGATGAAAAAGAACGTTTATGGCTAGAACTTGCCGAATTAACCAAGGTAACTGTAAGAATAAACAGTTTGAGGCGCAACTAGGTACCTCCGATGAACCAGAGGGTTACCATATTGGTGACAATCCACGCATATCGGATGGTGATATGAAGGATGCTATTGACGATCCCCGGATGTTGCACTATGATTATACGCGAAATCAGGTATTCATTAAACATAGACGTTATCAAAAAACGACATTATGTCATTGGGATGACACCGGGACTACAAAACCTTCTTGGGTTTAGTAACGATCCATACGTGGTGAATCATAGCATCTACTATTTTCGCATAGTCATCGCAAACGACCAATCGTAGTCACCAATGCCGCACCGTATCCTTGTAATCTCGATGTTAATGTCCCATCCAAAATCAACGCTGTTTATTCTTACAGTTACCTTGGTTAATTCGGCAAGTTCTAGCCATAAACGTTCTTTTTCATCCTCCTTTTCCTTTGCTTCTTTAAGTGCCTGTTTCCGTTTCTGTGCCTTTAGTATTTGTGGAATACTTTCCAGCAATGTAGGCAAGGAATCATAGTACTCGGGTGGGATCTTAATTTTCTTTTCACCTTCCGTTTGAATAAGGATTTCCTCTTCGTGAGTAAGATTATAATACTCAACGGGATACGTACACTGGTTAGACCGACCACCCAACCTTCGGTTAAATGTACGAGTTCAGTTGTATAGGATGCTGTTGTATTATCATATACGTGTGCACTTGCGTTGGACGGTAAGGTTATATAAAACTCATCTGCTTGCGTGGATGACGTCATGCTGATGACTGAACGGATTGTCTGCGTACCCAACTATTCATACTTGACGGATTCCCTAACATTTTCACATAGACACATCCCTTTCTACGTTTTAACACTTTTTCGATAAGGTACGTTGTTTGTTTTCCTAGAAGCATCTTTTGGATTTCCTGGGTGTAGAAACTTCCCTTGATTGGATCACCGTTCCAGTCTTTGATCTTATATGTTACCAGTATACCTTTATTGCATTTACCTACAATAAAGATTTCGCGGGACCGTTTGGGTAGCTATCCCCTTTTCGAGTTTATGTTTGTATTTACTTACACCTACGTAATCACCCGACTGCACCTTACATATTGGTTTATGTGTTTCTTTGTTACAGTAGAGTGCGTGCCACACCTGATTCACATTGGAATCAAGCCCATCACTAGGTGCCATTTTAATTGTGGAATGTGTTGTGTGATTATAACTATGTACGAGATCGGACAACAAGTCAATGTACCGGTACGTATTTTCAGCTGTAAAGAATTTATATTTTTTCGTTCAACGTACGGATAAAACGTTGTACAAGCGCTGCTTTCATTTCAGAATGTACACGGTAGTTATTCACCTCATACTTTTCAAATACTAGTTTCACGTGTTGATTATAAAATTCCGTACATAAACCTGTTTGACAATGTGTTAAAGGTAATTTTAGTGTTTTTAGAATTGATGTAATGGCTTCCGCTACCACGCGTTCCGTTTTTTGACAGGAATACAAGTCGCATACTGTGAAAAGACATCAATTGAACATACGTATCTGTACCCATCATTACACTTCGCCACATTCTATATATTCGCCAAGTCCATTTGCAGTAATTCATTTGGACCACTCACGTAATATTGTTTTCGTGGAAAAGTTTTACGTACAGGTGCATGTAATGTATATGCGTTCTGTGATGTCAACATTTTTTTTATTTTTCGTGGCGATGTACCAGTTATCCGTTTTTGTTTTGCTATTCTTCCTAGAGACACTGGATTCTTATAGGTGTAATACACATTTGATAACGACATGGTTACATTTTATAAAACTTATAAGTATCTGAAGAAGTTATTCCGTCTCTTTGCCTTTGCTTTCTTAACCTTGGGAATGGTACGTTTTTTCTTTTGTACTACCTTAGGAATGTGGACTGTACCGGCCCGAAACTGAAAACTAACTAGTTCTTTTGGAACATTAACTTCCTGGAGGACCTGCTTAAATGCTTGAATACCGATTGGATGACGGGGTGTTCGTTTATGAACAACTTCATTGACAACATGAATTATATTTGATCCTGGAACAATATTTCAATCTAAGCTTACTGATTCATTTAGATGCGTGCATTAGGTTTAATAATACTGCTTCGTTCTAAGTGTTTTCGGAACAGAATCAAGAATTAACTGAAATAACGGTTGGCGGATGTTGTACCTGAAGACGGGTCCGAATCCAGTAAGGGTAATGCGATTGGTTTATTTACTTCTGCAGTATGTTACAAGTTCCTGTGGAATGCCTGTTGTTATATTTTCGATTTTTCCTGTGGTTTAATTTCTGTTCGTTGTAATATGCTCTGCATTTCTTGATCTAATCGTGCTTGATGTGATTCAGTGGATTTTACGTTTGATGCCATTTGTGCTGTTGCCTGCTCGGGAATCATGATCATTTTTTGGAATTGTGACGATGTCATGTTAGTGATTGAGGAGAATTCCTTAATGAACTGCGCTTACAATTGGTGCTAGTAATAAAGGTAGTAACGCACCACGTTTCTGTAGAAGTATTCGTCGGCATTTTATACTACTCTTTGCAAAGGACAAGGCACGTTGCGTCTTCTTATGCCGGCGTAGTCGTTCCCTCTGTCGTGGAGACAAGCGAATTTTGCCAGTTATTGTGTTTTTTGCCACCTGTGCCCTCCGGATGCTTTTTGTAGCGTGAGTTACCGTTTCTTGCCTTTGCATTTGCAAAGTGCACGGAGCTCGCTACGGTAATGCTTTAGGCTTGACATCTTAATGTCAACTGATCGTAATGGGAGTATGCATGTCTTTTACATGTGCGTAGACATGCATGGTTTCGTCTGGAAATATATTTGTACGTAGTCGTAAAGTATCTGGAGTTTGCTGTCTTAAATCAAACATGAGGTAACTATGGGTTTTTCAGTTTTTTTTTCAAATACTTCTACAACACCCTTACTATGTCAAGGCATAATTTGCCTTGCGAGATATTCGATTTGTACTTTATCATGTGGGTTCTTAAACACAACAAGACATTGTTACATTTTGGGAATAGGTTTTGCACAATAAAAATGACGGTTATGCTTTTATGTTGGGTGTACTTGGTAAGAATTTCGTAATGTCCCGGGTCGTTTCACTCATAAGATTGTCGATCATAAAGAATTACGCTGAATGTCAAACGTGTCCATATCAGAAATCCCTTTTTAGAATCTAATATTGGGAACGGATATGTTTGGTACTGCCCCTCCTTAGCAGCAAACGATTTCATTGAATTTTTCTCCAAACATTTCATCTTTATGTTTCAGTAATTTATATACGAAGCAAGTCTTACCAGCCCTGGAAGGCCTATTAAGACCGTTGCTGGGTGTTGTAGTGGCAACATGTCGCTTGCAACTAACGGATTGCAATTGGCCATTCGCCTTTTATATCATCATAGTCAGGATAAAGACTCCCTACACATCCATCCATATCTATTTACATATTTACACAAACACACATATGTGTGTCCTTAGTCACGTCTGTATAAATAGGGCAGGGTCTTATAGTTCGTTATAAGTACGTCCCGTATGACAATTCTGCGTTTACTAGTATTCATTTTATGTGTCTTGTACTCTTTTCTCAAAACGATGATAAACCCTTGCTTCCTCTAGATATTATTTGGACAAAATATAATTTTGCATTCGGTTTTATGATTAAATATTTTTTTTCGAATTCCAAAGTAGAGAGTGCTACCCCGAATTTTGATAATTGCCTTTAATTCCCCCGTTGTCACCGGCATATCAGGCAAGTGTAATTTGTAGGTCCCAACCCAATAAACTGGTACATTTCCCACACTCGGCATTTCATTACTGAGTTCCCCGAGGTAATTCCTGGTAGTCACCTTTCTTTTCAATGAACATGATTGAATCTGTATCTACGTACAGAAGTATATCGTAGCATACAATTTCAATCAGCTCATACAATGTTAATCGTGCCCATAATTATATAAATGCAGATAGGGTAACGTTGGAAAATTGGAGAGATGTGTTATCATTCTCCCAGTCCTTGTATGTAACAACGAGGGTTTAAAACCCAACAGGGACCAATGTGCTAATTTCATATTGAGAAGCCAGTAACAAGTTTAATATTGACTGGCTATCTTTTACTATTTTTGTCTTAGGTAGATCGGTGCGCTGTCCGAATTTACCGAAGCTAGTTAAGAAAAAAAATTGAAATCCACCTCAGACCGGTATTAATTTCAATGTTTTCATATTTCATTCGAATTTCTTCTTTGTATTCCCGTTTTGCTTCGTCTGTAACGCATCCTGTGGAAAAGCGACTTGTTTACTGTTTCATCGTGAGGAAGCTGTTGACGTAATCCTTAAATAGTTCATCCTGCAACTCGTATTCCCATACCTCGTGGATCTTTTCGAGGTTATATCCACAGGATATGACTTTTTCAGCTCGGGGGTGCAGAACGTCCAGCGGAAACACCGTTGGTCCTTGTCGTGCCCACATTCCCTGATGTGGTGTTCTTCCATACACGTGCGACATAAACAAAACATCAGTTTGGCGTTGCATGCCATACCTGGCAATCCTTCAACGTGGGGAAATTTTCCTTGTACACCTTTGGTTGACCCACGGGCAGGGGTTTGCGAGCCTAAACCATGGGTAAAGGGATGTTACATCCAGGTACCGTAGCCGTTCGAAATGCTTTTGTACAGGGAATGCAATGCTTCTGTTTTTCCACACTTGAGTGCGTACTTGGGCACAAGGCCTGCCTCCAGGTCGGCGTACGTGACACATATAAAGTCTGAGAAGGCTCTGTCTTGCTTTACGAACTCGTTCCAGGTTCATTCCCATATCTCGATCACCTTAAACCCTGTTGGAAGGGTGTAAGCCATAGTGCTGTAACCGCTCACACAATTCATTTTATCTTATCTTATCTTGAACCCTAATCGTTATAGGTACTGTTTTTTCGTGTTCCAGCGGCTCTAACCTTGTTCTAGAATTTCCACATCTCCGAGGGGTTCATGCCTGAAGTTAGGGTGCGTATGTTTGCACGAATGCCAAAGACAACCTAAAAATTCATAGGCATACGCCTCCAACCCTTCCTCTGCATACTCATCTAATTTATACGGGCCCGCTTGGGAATTCTCCTCCATTTGCGGCGTGTATAATGTGCCGGCTATGCACGCGGGACATGCGCTTTAGGCAATGAAGTTTTTTTACTCTGGCGGTATTGTTTTTGGTAGCCTAATGGAGGGATCACGGGTATGGTGTCTTCCGACAAGCACAGAGTGTGAAATACATAGCCAGGCTATTGTCGCAGTTGGTAGGAAACATTGTATCCCACCGGTTCGTTCTTCGATAATGTTGGAGAATTTGATTACCGCGCAGCTCAATATCACTACGTCGTTCTTACAGTATTCCAGTAGTTCCTCCTGCATGTCGAACGTGTAGTCTTTGTCCTGACTATACTCTGGATGCCATTGCTTCAATGCTTCGTACTCCTCCTCACTCCCTCCGAAGGGTGGGATTGGACCCTTATAATTTTGGTTTCCGACCGTGTTAATAAGGTACGGGAATTCACCTTTTCATAGATTCTTATCCTATCCTTGGGTTCTCGGAATACTCGCTAATTTTACACCCATATACACAGACGTATCACGGAAGATAACTCGGTTACGCAGCGCCATTTCAATCATTTCCCCCCTTTGCAATCATACCTTCATCACTGCCCAATCCTTGCTCCTCTATCACTGCACGTTCCGCCAGTATGCTGTCGTAACGGGACGCGTTGTGGGCTAAGCATACGGCACATCGAAATTGGTCCCGTTCATCTAGAACGTGCTCTATAAATATCACGCATGGTCTTGAAACTAAAATCGCTATTACCACTGTTTTTAGGATCCCCGCAGACCATGTATGAGGCACCAGTATCTCTATCTTTATGATGAGCACATCTGTGGCTCGCGCATACGAGATGGACTTCGTGTCTGCAATCCCCCTTGGCATCTGGAGCAAGGAGTAGAGTCTCCATATCATAGATAATATATAAATATTTATATTCCCTTTGAAGGTTCACATTTTCAATGAAGCACTGGTGCTGAGGGAGTACGTGTTTCTGGCACAGTTGACAAAAATACTGTGCACATTCGTGTGGGGATATATGTTTACGACGTCGCATATCTGTAAGGGCACAGCAGTCGGGGCATTACTTTTCCATGTCACATACAGCCATACCTTTTTTCAGAGCTTTCTTATATAGTTTGTTATGCACTCTATTGGGGAAATATTCTATAGTAATCCGTACATTTAAATTGTCCTCTTGCATTTTCATCTATCGGGTTTTTCCTTTCGCAAAACGAGCAGATGTACTCGCATTTATGGCGGAACTTATCATGAACACCCCACAAGACACATGTCGCAATACCCTAGCACGCGTAGATACGATGTTATGAATGTTATCATACTGTAATGCCCGTAGCCAGTTTCCTCATCCTTTCTGTACTGGATATACTGCGGAGTTCGTGCAGGCGGACCTGAAGATAACGCTCTCACTTCTCTTCTTCTCTTGTGTCCAGGTTCCTCTCATACACTACTTTTCTGTACTGAGGGGACAAATGTTGTTGGAGCAACTTGATTTCCTCTCGTCCGCAAGCCCATCGTGCCTCGACATCAATGAATGCTGCTTCACACAGACGTTGTGCTTCCATTTGTCAGTACCCTGCTGCTGTACCTTTTCTTTTCTTGTACTTTGCCTCTTTCCTTATCAGCCCGAGTCTTTGCCATAGCCAACGCCTGTGGGAAGCATAGGATCGACCTTGGAGGTGAGACGGTGTACTTGGAGAGGAAACCAGTTTTCTCCATGATTTTATTATAACGCTGCCTTTCCTTTTCCCATTCCATTTCGCACGCAACCCAGTGTAGCTTTATCACCACATGAACGGAGAGGAATGTCTCATTTCAGTTTAGTACGTTTTCAATTGCTGCTAAAATTACATTCGGGTTGGGTTCATCCCGTTTCCGCCAGCCTACGTACATTAAGCGATAGTGAGTTGATGTCGTGCTCGCTATCGTTACACCGACGTACGCATCTGGAGGAACATCTAAAGCGAATGAGAAGAGTTCATACACGTATACTTCAAAGTCAACAACATTGGCGCCTTCAGGGTCAATCTCATAAATCTCCCTTCCATTCCAAAGTGGGCTATCTACGTCGTTGTCTAGATATAATTTTGAAGTTACCGTTTGTTTGTGTTCGGGAACCGTGCATATTGCAGCGTGGTATAAACATATCCTATTCTGGACATGTTACAACTTTCTTTCTATGCTTTCCCTCTATTTTGCGTTCTGTTTGGTTAAATTGACTCCATCAGCTGAGGTGCCTGGATGCACGGTAATCTGGTTTCCCTAGTCGTAGCGCTGAGTTTCTGTTAACTCTTCGACATGGCATGCAACATTACCTTCAACTTGATTTCCTACGTCCGCGTTCACAACAGGAGTAAGTTCCTCTGTATATCCAATTCCTGAAGGGATGGACGTACAGGTTACCCTTTCCTCTTTCGGTGGATTTTTAGGAATACAATCCCTCGAATCCGCATTGGGTTGTGAACCCTCTACGGTAGGAAGAATATCTTCCTCCATACCTAACACATCGTTTAGCATGCGACGTTCTTCTTGAACCCTCTAGAACACTTCGCAGTTTATTCTCTATTCTTTCTGTATATTTGCTTCCTCACACCACCTTCTCTCCTCCTCCCTTTCCATTGCAACTTCATCTGCGACGGGTGGAAGAAGAGCGTCAACGGACTGTTCCACCACAACATCCATTTGTTGGTACTGTACATGTGCACCGTGTTGTTGGACCCAAACTGGGCGAGGTACACCCTACCGTACCTCAATGCAGATGGTGGTGGATTCACCTGTAGCCAATTCCAGAACGCGTATGCCTGCTTTTTGGTGAATCGTATTTCGGTTCATTCGTCCCTCACAACTGTGCCCTGATGGGACAAATCATAAAACCGCTTATGTACCAGTCCAATAAAGACTTCGAAATCCCGCATCCTTGCCGCGTAGAGGTCCAACACATGCCAGGCCAAATTGGCATCTTCGTATCATATCACAAACATAGTGCCAGCAATGGAATAGTAAATTTGAATAAACCGGTTCCTTTCCTCGGGGCGTGGAATGCGGTGTACCAGTGCCTCCCAGTAGCACATGGTCCACCATGCGTTGATCCAATCCTCTATTGTTGCCAGCTGCCTCTCCTTGTAGCCTGCCATAAGCTGCTCGATAGGGTTCATGTCTGCAATATACAAAATGAAACGCCTCTTTCAGTTACACAGAAGTAGACTGCACGTGCTTTCACCGTTAGTGATTAGAGCAAACTACGTCACTACTCCATGTGCTTTCTATTATATACATACTGATATTTGTTCGTGCGGTAACTAATATTTATCATGCTTTGTTTTCCTAGCGTATATATATTTCTAGTGTTCATACCGTTGCTGGTGCTTGGTGTATCCTTCACTGGTATTAGTTCATGATGTATTGTCTTACTACTTGCTATGGCATGCTCTATAACTATTACTTTCGGGTATTTTTCTATTCATGCGTACTGATGTTCGTTCGCACTTACCTCAATATCCTTAGATGATCAACTCTATTGACTCTTATTACTCTACCGTGGTGGTGATGGGTATTTTGTAACCTGAAAGAGATGAACACTTACTTTAGTAAATTATAACTCTTTCTTATCATAGTTAGTCACATGCTAATTATTATACAACATTTCAGCGTGTGCCTGTCTGTTAGGTTTCCCTGTGTGTGGTATTCTTCTCGGATTCGTACCTACATGTATTGTTTTTGTACTTCGTACGTTCTGAATGGGCTCCGTCTTCGTTAATGATTCAGGATTATTTTAACTGCCTCGCTTTTCACTTTTCTCTTTCTCTCACCACTTCGTGTCTGACGCTAGTTGTTTGTCCTTTAACGATTTTTCCTTTGTTTGAATGGTTTCTGAAAAGATACCATTGATTCACCATTACCAGTCTGCTTATTTCACCTTATGGACATACATACATCATTATTAAACCATACTGTTCCACAAATGTACCTTTACGGAATATTAGTTTCTAGGTCAGCACAGCTTATTTAGGTGTCATTTCAAGAGTCCTATTTGATGTCTAGGTATACAGGTTCAGTATGCAGTTTGACGTAGGTTTGACCTTGTATGGAAATACTAGTCACATTTCCATTCATACGCCATGTTTCGTAAAAATTATCAATGAATCCTTAACGAACATAGGTTCAAAACCAACCTCTGGTTCCGGAGCTATAGCCGTTTAAACTTCTGCAATTGTCCATTGGATACCGTTATGTGCCTATTTTACCAATTGGGCCCCAGTGCGTACCTATTATGGCCTCGTGAAAGGACCAATATTTAGTCATTTAACCTTGCTTCCACCCGAAATATTAATTGGACACCGTGATATGTGTATTTTACCTAGTTGGTCCCAGTGGTCCTTTATTATGGCCCCGGTGGTGAAAAGACCCATATTTAGTCGTTTAACTCTGTTTCCGACCCGAAATGTTCATTGGATACCTTGATATGTCTATTTTACCAAGTTTTCCCCAGTGGTTCTTTATTATGGCCCCGGTGGTGAAAAACCCATATTTAGTCATTTAACCCTGTTTCCACCCCGAAATGTCCATTGGATACAGTATATGTGTATTTTACCAAGTAGGCACCAGTGGGCCCTTAATATGGACCCGGTTCTGAAAAGACCCATATTTAGTCATTTAACCCTTTTCCACTCCGAAATATTCATTGGACACTGTGATATGTCTACCGATATTTTACCAAGTAGGCCCCAGTGAACCCCTAAAATGGTCCGGTGGTGAAAAGACCCATATTTAGTCATTTAACCATGTTTCCATCCCGAAATGTCCATTGGATACCGTGATATGTCTATTTTACCAAGTGTGCCCCTAAAATGGCTCGTGGGTGAAAATACCCATATTTAGTCTTTTAACGCTGTTTCCACCCCGAAATGTCCATTGGATACTGTGATATCTCTATTTTACCAATTGGGCCCCAGTGGGACTCTAAAATGTTCCCAGTTAAAAAAACCCTGCTTTATCCCGAAATATCCATTGGATACCGTGATATGTCTATTTTACTAAGTGGGCTCCAGTGGTGCTCCTAATACGGCCACGGTGGTGAAAAGACCCATATGTAGTCGTTTAACCTTATTTCCACCCCGAAATGTTTATTGGATACTGCGTTATGTGTATTTTACCAAGTAGGCCCCAGTGCACCCCTAATATGGCCCCGGTGGTAATTGATTTCACATGATATTAATATTATATCTGCACACTCTTCATTGTTTTCTCCACATTCATTTATTCGGGCAATACAACTTATCCGGTGTTAGTAGGAAGTGTATTTTTCAAACTCTTTCATTGATGACAACAACGGAATTTTAAAGTAGTACAATCATTCATGACAGCTTCATTAAAGATCACAACGCTGCCAAGAGAGACCATCATAACTCCAGTGCAGAAAATTAAGCTGAACTAATTGATTGTATATTTCTCCTTTATCTTAAAACATGTTCTTCCTTTGAAGGAACTAAATAAGTTTCTTTTTTTATTAAGGAAAAGTGAGGTGATGCGATTGATCATGTCTTACAAACGAAACTGATTTTTTTCTTTACATTATACTTCGCAAATAAATAAATCGCCAAGTATGTGCAGTAAGTTCTTCCCGACAACTAAAAAGAGTGGTTCAGAAGCATAGGAGGATATGCCGACAACTAAAAACTGGTTCAGAAGCATAGGAGGATATGCCAGTTATGCATAGTTTTCATTCAAATAACTGCACATCGAAATTAATAAAGACACTATATAATCCTTAATATATTCATATTCATTGTCCAATTGAAAGTGATATACCATTTACGGACTACAGTGTTTACTTCTGTTTAAATAATGGTCTCCTTTAATTGTTTTGCTCATTTCTATTTTGACTAATTCCACATGCCATTCTAGGTCTATTTTCTATCAGCGCGTTGTAATATTACGTATAATAAATAGCGATTTAAGTAGGAACTGATACTGTAACTATTTCAGGTATCCTGTATTAAGCACAAAACTTTACGATCACCCTATATTTATAACTAAGACGTATTATGTTTTGACAAGTTAGCAATACGTTTCTGTTTTTATGTGCATTCTGTACTTTAGTTAACTTAATGACTCAAGGTTTCAATTATTTAGCATAAAAATACTTTTCTTTATTAATAATTTTACTTACTTTTCTCTCTGATTGAACACCACACAGCTTCTTTAGAGCGATCCTTCCTTTCTTTCACACTATCAACAGGAAAATGATACTCAAACACTCGAGTCCCCTTATATCTTTATTAAATACCCTCCCTCTCTCTGTTAGATCTGGTCGCTCTGGCAACTGAACTGTTTTTTTCATTTCGTCTTCAATGAACAAAAGTGTATTCATTTCTTATTGAAGCTTCATTTGGATGATTTAAAATAAAAACCATCCGTATTCAGATTTCATCTGCAACATGTTTTAAAATTACCCTTCGGTGATCCCATACCAAGACAAAACATCACATGTCACCGGGCTTCAAAACCCCATTTCAGCTGATTGTGACACCTTTCTCAAACGCAATTCGCATCGTATATTCATTAGATCTATTTTAAAAAGAGCTCGCTGAGGTTTAAGATTTCTTCTGTAATCTGTCATTAGCCATCATTAAATAATTTTCTTCCGCCTTTATCTTCCGGTAATTTGAATAGTGCATTGTGATCGTCTTGCATTTCTCAGACATGGATATTTCCAGACGATTTTTTGCTGGTGGATGTCTTTTTAAATCATGGGTCGTTTTCTTCTTCTGCCTTACATATTCATTGCACTGAAAAACATTACGTATTCAGATTTCATCTGTCATGCTGTGAAATTACCATTCGTTAAGTAACTAGCACTCATCTTCATACAAAGATAGAATAGGACATGTCAGCGGACTTCAAAACTCAATTTCAAGTGTTTGTGACACCCGTGTCATCACGTGTCTTCCTACTACGAAGTGTTTCATTATGTAGTCAATCAACGCCTTACGCTATTGTATTATATCTTCCAGTAATTTGAATAGAACTTTGCTATCGATTTGCATTAGCCCAATCCCTGCTGCGTACTTAGGCATGCCCGTATCGAATAACGCTATTTTTCAACATGGAGTTTGGTGCTTATACACGGAAAACGCAACTATCTCTACTTTTCTTGCTCTCTTCATCGCCGGCTTCGCTGTCCACAATAATGCTTTGAAAACCACTGTTATTATTCAGCATAGTTCCCTTATTAAAAAAAAGAACTTTAAAATGTTTGGAATTTCGACACGTGCCAGTTGAATGTCACTGCCCGATTCAACTTGTGACGTCATTTTCCTATGGACATGTACATAAGCACTGTCAACGGCGAACGTCGGATGTGTGCGTATCCACTACGTTTATTTAATTATAACATAATCTCGCTACAGTACGATGCAGGCAATTGCACATCTCCTCCTCCGTCTTTGCTCCGCTAGTGAATGCATTTCAACCATTCAACCCCACCCTTTATCCGACATTTTTACAGTTTATTACGATTTGCGCTTCAAGTTGGCCGATAAACTTACGAAAATGTACGATAAGACACGTGCCGTTTTTAAAGTTTTCTCGTTTTAAGAGCTGGCAACACTTCGTCGGTTGGCTGACATATCTCCCTTTTAATCAAGGATCTTCCATTAGAGGATATGTGATATCACGAAGAACGAGAAGCCTGACGTCATAGCTAAGTCCCGCCCACTGCCGCCATCTATGTTGGCGCAAAAACTATTACTCTCCATAAGGGTACACATAAATTTGCAGCATTTTGAAAGTATTTTGTTGAAACACAAATACATAACGTACAGACATATTGTAGGAAACTTTTTTCTTGACACATTTAAATATAGAATTATGAAAATTTTCATTTCTAGCTTACACACACACATTGAAGTCCGGTATTAATTTAATGATCCAATTAGTAAATCCTTGCTTTTAATGAAAATTGAGTTACAGCTACTTGATAGTGCCCCTTGTTACCCTTCATCATCTCACAAAGGAACGAATGTCAGAACTAAGAATATCAATCGAAACATTGAGATTCGTAGTTTTGTCAAATGATAGTCTAACAGGAGCAGAATAAAATAGCTGTAACTCAATTTTCATTAGAAGTGAGATAGACCTACTTCGTTATGTCAGCCAACCGACGACTACATCTGAGCTGATCGTCATAGCGTACCATCCATAGACCTCTCTTTTTTTACATTACAGTGTGTGACCAATCCCTCTCCTCCTCCCATAATATTTCAAAAAAATAATAATACGCACTTTGCCTTTCGTAGTTTTGTGTGTCACTATAAGAGAATATAGCCTATTCTTTTGTTGGGATCAGCAATCAGTGAACTGATTAACATAGGCTGGTTAATTTTCAGTTTCAATAGGGTGGAGTAAAGGGCTTTTCTATGATTATCATATTGTATGCATTCGAATAGGATATGATTAATGTCTTCAAAGAAAATGTTGTTTTCTCAACTGCAATAAGGAATATCGGATAATTTGCTCTTGTGTAGATGTTGTTTAGTAGTAATGTGTTGCGATCTTAATCTGATAAATAAAACTGTAACTTGTCTAATAGCAGAGAGATGAGAAAACCAAGGTGATTTTAATTGTGTATCTATGAAAGATCTGGTTATCTGATTATTGAAGGATGGTGTATGAAGTATCCACGATAGCCATTCATTGTGAATTTTCTTTTTAATTTTATACATTAAATCTACCCAATTTAGCTGTAAATTAGTTATATTTTTATCTTTTATAGATTTTTTTAAAGACTAGTTTATGCGTTATGCACTTAAAAATGCTAAAAGAATGCGAGGGGACCCAAGTAATGTGTACAATTTTTCCTGATTTAGTCAGGGTTTGATATAGACATAGAGTATTAATTATATACGGGGAGGCTTCAAAGAGTTGTCTTTCGTTAGAATTAAGTGCTTGAATCGCAGATTGAGAATCGGTTAGGATTAAATAAAACCTTATTGTCAGATAATTTGGAGCTATATTTTACTGCTAGGTATAGGGCATAAATTTCCGCTGTAAATATTGAGACATTTTCGGGAAGATGAACTTGTTAATTATATCTGATAATAGGATCATAAATAGCGACTCCTGTTCCTGCAGTTTGTCGAGATCCGTCTGTATAGATATGATAGTAACCTGGCCATTTCTTGTAATATTCGTTCATGTGTGTAAAACGAAAAATAGAAGTACTGATTCTCGAGGTTGAGTTAAATTTAAATGAAAGATGGGTAGAGAACGGACTATTATGATTTGTTGGATTTCTTCTTGGTATCGTTGATGTAGATGATACCCAGTAACGTTTTTATAAGAACTATTCCTAATCAAACCGTTGCTTTTTATTAACTCTAATAATATGGTAGGTGTATTTGTGAGATATATGTGAACGTAAGGTTCATCTTTTAAAATATTTTTAATTAGTATACATTCTTTTCTGAATCTAATTGGGTATTCTCTTGATTCTGAATAAACGAATAATTTTGGAATGCTATTCATTAGACCTAGACATTGTCTGATAAGTTTTCGTTGGATGGTCTCTAGTTTAATTAATTGTTTTTCTGTGAGATTATTACAAGCATTGAATATGTAATCTAGAGAACTACGAAATAAATCTTCATATAATAGAAGCATTGAATTTGGGGAACTACCCCATTTGGTGGTAGCAATAGCTTTTAAAAGTTATAGAGTTTGTCAGCATTATTGAGTATGTGTTGAATTTATAAATTCCAATTTAAAGTACTAGAAAAAAATATGCAAATGTATTTGACGTTATCAGTGATCTCGATGTTAGTAAGACGACTGTGTTGTATTTTAAGTGATATTTTGTGCTTAGAAAATATTACCATTTTAGATTTTTCATAAGATAGTCTTAGTTTTAAGCCTAGTAGTTTTTGTTGATAGTCTGAATTTGTCTTTCAAAGTTTCGAAAATTTATTACATTATGTATGTCGGGTGTGTTGAGAACTGTGATGTCATCGGCATAGATTATGAATTCACTACAGGGGAGGGATAATTGAGAGATTTCTATCAGATAAATAGCAAATAGGTATGCTGAGAGTGAGCTCCCTTGAGCCAGGCCATTACTGATGGTTATTTCTTTACTGAATCGGTTTCCGAATAGTACTTTCAAGGTTCGTTTTTTAAAAGGTTCCATAAAATAATAAGACAAATGACGAATTTTCAATTGTAATATTTTAAGTAGTATAGAGATGTTGGTTTTATTGTAAGTGTTATGCACATCTAAAAAAGCAGCATATACGGATTTTTTCTGTAAGAAGGCATTTTGAATACAAAGGGAAGTGTTTTTCAGACCATTTTGTACTGAATAGTTTTTACGAAATCCTGTCATATTAGTGGGTAATTTATTTTCTCCTTCTATATACCATTCGATTCTTCGGATAATGGCTTTTTCAAAAAACATTTGCAAAACAAGGGATTAGAGTGATGGGACGATATAAAGAGGGGAGGGTAGGATCCTTATTAGGTTTTAGTAAAGGTAATATTATGTGTGTGGTCCATTCAGGAGGGATATTACATGATTTTAAGATGTTATTGTAAATGTTAGTTAATGTAGTGATGGCTAAAAGTGGTAGTTCTTGTAATATTCCATAAGATATTCCATCATGACCGGCTAAACTATTGTTGGCTGAATAAATAATTGAATTTCTTTGATGCTAAACTGTGAATTGAAAGAATCTGCGTAAAAGAGTTAATTCTTTCAGGAGAAGGGAAACTTTGGTGGCAGTTAGAAGAAAGTAATTTTTCAATGAAACCTGTTTGCCAAGTAGTGTTTAAAGAATCTATTTTATTGGGGATGGGTTTATTTATATTTTTTACAATATTGCAAAGTTGTTTTATTTTGGTTTGGGGGAGATTTTTTGACAGTAAAGTTGCCAAGAAATTCTTTTTGCTTTCAAGTAAGTACGTTTAACTTCATCAGTAGATTTTTAAACTGTGTCCAATTATTTGGGGGGTGGGGGTGATTGGAGATAGATTTTTGAGCATTTTTTTCTATTTCGTTTAACGTTTTCAAATTCGTTAGTCCATCAATACAGGACTGGAAATCTTTTTGATTTGACAGAATTAAATTTTTGCCCAGAGAGAGATAATGCTTCATTAATATTTTCTAGTAATAGTTCGTAAGTCATTTCTTTTGTTTGTGAATTATTTAAGAATAGATTTAGTATGAACGAAAATTATCCCAAACGTTTTTTTCTTTTCATTTTCTAATAGATAGAATATTTTGTGTTGTACTGTTTTGTAAATTATCAGAAATTATGCAGGGTAAATGATCACTTGAATGAAGATCATTCCGTGTCCCATTCTATTAAGAAACTTGATGTAAAGGTACTAAGGTCCAATCAAGAACAGAAGGTGAATTACCGTTTTGGGGGTAATGTGTTTTGTTTCCGGAGTTTATAAAGGATAGATTGTTTCTCTTGGCCCATTCCTCAATGGTTTTACCGAGACGGTCAGAAATTAGACATTTAATAAAGAAAGATGACCGTTAAAATCTCAATTGAAAATTATCGGATGTTGTAATTGATTACTAAGGTCTTCTAATTCTTCTATTGTTATGGATTGTTGGAGAGGTGAAGAGGGAATATATATGTTAACTATAGTGAATAAACAGTTGTTAAATTTAGTTTTTATGGCAGTAACTTCTACTTTTTTACATTAATAAGATCTATTCTAGATTTAAGTCAATTTTTTGAAATGAATTATTTTCGTGTATTAGAATTCCGGAATTCAACTAATTATTTTTGTTGAGGAATAAAATTAGATTGTATCTACGGATGTATAAATTGAATGTGGGTGGGTGGGTGGGAGAGAGGTGTGATTAAGAAAGACATACAAAGTTCGGCTTTTCTTCAGTTAGAATTTCAAATAAATGTAATTTTTGGGTAAGTAATGTTGTAAATTCCATTGTAGAATTTTCCCCATAACTATGAAAGATAAAAGGTTAAAAGAAACAGAAGATTTAATTTTAGCCGAAAGGATAAAGGGTGTATAAAAATTAATGAGATAAAGAAATGAGAATAACTAAAAAATAAAAAAAAACTGGAGTTAGATATTTTAGGTGTCTTTCATTTTTTTATATTCTTCTAGATTGTTAATTAGATTTAGTCCAAATTATGAAAGTGTTTGATTGTTTAGCAGGGCTTTTTAAATTTGTCTCCAAGAGAATTTGACTGAAATCAGGTTGTATAATCGAGCTGTATGTTTAAGGGGATACACCAGTAGTTCTTTTTGACTAGTGATATTCTTTGATATTTAGTGAAATAGAACTAGAGGATATTTTTCTATGTTATGGAGATTTTCTGAGTTTAGGGAAGAATGAGTTGACTCCGGAGGAGGGATGTTATTATTGGAGTTTGTTATTATTGGATTGAATGGAGGAGGGGTAAGGTACTGTATGTTTATTATTGGAGGTGGATAGAATAGGGGAAGGGGGGTTTGGATTATGGCCGGAATTAGGTTCTGGATTTTTTGGATTAGGGAGATATTTGTGATATATGACTTGGATTGAATATGGGCGGAAATTGATAGGTAGGGATTTAACCTTGTTTGCATAGTTCGGATGAGATACTGGATTAATTGCTTTCCAGCACCCTATATAACCATTCGAGTTTCTATTTACTATTGGATTAGTTTGTAGAGGCGTTTTTGTTTGATACGTTGGGGTCATCAGAATTTAAAGTAAGAGAAGGGAAATTTTGATTGGAGAGGTCATTCTCCAATATGTCTTTAGAACATTCACTTTTAGACATAATGTTTGTTAGTTGGGGATAGTTATTGGCTTGTTTTCTCAGGGCTTCAGAATAGGAGATGCCGAAATGAGCAACCTGGCGCTCCATCTCTCGGCGAAGTTCTCTGTAAGGGCATTTGAGGTAAGTGGATGCAAGATTGAGTTTGCAGTTTACACATTTAGTAGGTTTAGTGCAAATCAAATCGTGTTTAATGTCTCCACATTCGGAAAATACGTCCTTACCTTCACATAGTTGAGTTGGATGATATTTGAAGCATTTTCTACATTGTATCACAGTTTTTACTTTCGGAGTTAGCATAAGATGTGTAAAATGAATGACTATTGATTTAGGCAAGAAATTACATTGAAAGGTTAAATGAACCAAGTTTGTAGGGACTCTGCTTAATGGCTTTAGTTAATCTAGTTGCTTTAACAACTTTTCTGTCGAGCCTATACCAGCTAGGATATCCTCGTAAGAAATCCCTAGTTCAACCCCATGTTTATAAATTAAAGATTGTGGGATAGGAACTGTGATGTCTAACAAATTTAACAAAGCTTTGTTTTTTATAAAAAGAGTTCGTAGTTTGAATATTTGGAAATTTTAATCTTAAGTTGTTCTTTCCAGTGACTGCTAAGTCTGTTAGAATTACATTTAACTTACGCAATTTATTACTTAATTGCATACGACCAAAACCAGTAGTATTACCCCTGTTACCAGTTGCTATGACGATGCATTCACTGACATAATTTCTTGGGAAAGAGTTCATCTCAGGTACAAAGTTCATTTCGTGAGTTTTTACCGGTAAATTTACTTCAGGGTTAGTCATAGATCCAGGTACAAAGGCAGATTTATTACTGTGTTCTGTTAATACATCTTCTGAACTTAAACGGGTTGGATTTCCACCAGAATTATCAATTACTTCAGGTACAAAGGTTAATTTGTTTTTATGCTGCGTTATAGTGTCCTCTGAACTCATTCTAGCTCGTTTGTTGCATTGAGGTGGAATAACAGAAGAATCAGATTCTAGTGGTTTATTTTCATTTTTTTTTCAATTTGAGAGGTAAGTTCAGGCATTTCGATTTCCTTTTCTTCTTTCTTTATTAATATTTTGAGATTTGAAGAAGAATTAACTTCAGTAGAAGTTATTTGCTCTTTTTGATTTGTTAAAGTAGGCGGTTGAGAAGCACTATGAAGTGAATCATCACTTGAAATTGATTTACTCATTATAGATACATCTTAAACTAAATTTGGATTAATATTTTTTTCAGAAACTTCCTGCGATGAAGCTAAGGATTGCGATTTTGTTCTTTTGGGTTTTATTTTAGAAGAATGATCTTTGTTTTTGCTCATACTGTAATAAACAAAACCCTGACAACCGTTACTATGCAATAGTGATTCAAAAATGGTAATAGACTGAACTTGAAAGTTTGTATATCCCACCAGTGAACACTTTGTAAAGTTAGGATTACTAAGAAGAGCACTTAACAACTATAAATGGCTCATATAAATAGCATCATAATATACACAATAAATATATGGAAACATGATGCACTGCCATGATAGGAACTGTGAAAGAGCACTCTGTTAATACTAAGTTAGGGCTAATAGTTCTTAGGCTGATCTTTCACGTTTTAATATTCTAATAGAAAAGAAAAAAGTGCAAAGATAAAGGATTATTTATAATACTAATAGATCACCACCACTTATCTGTTCTATAAAAGTAGTAGGATAGTTTAACACTTCTTTAGTATATGAGTAATTCCATTTTTAGAGCACTTCAATTGCTTAACTTCCACACTAAAAGATGCCATGGAAATGAAGTAAAACCCTTGTCGAAAAAAAGTAAAACCTGCAGACTTAGCTCGTAACTTTTCTTATCGCAGTTAGAAACAAGATTGTTAAATTCTTTTGCCTTTGTCTTTATTCCTATCGCGGGCGCGAATCAAAGTTTATACCTATAGCGAAATCGTTATATTAATGGACATTTTATATTTAATTAGTAATACGATACAGTTCTACAGTCTATCGTTCATTGTATTTGACATTTTAAGGTCAGTTAATTATCAGTTGCTGTGGTTACTATCCGCCATAGTCGTCAGTATCTTGATACTCTCTTGTTACCTTCCCTGTAGATGTATTTATCTCTGCTAATTTTGAATTTTCGTGATGAAAAACTATTGTATAAAAACACTGTGACACTACATAACACAACTGAATAAAATTTTTCTTGAAGTGAAGGCCGAAAACTCTTTGGAATATTGTAAAATTATCACAGGAGATTTAAGCGGCTTTCTTCTAGTAAATCGCCATGTTGCCAACCCTAGCATTTGTCCGATGATTCTCATGTGTGAGGATTGTCTTTTTCGATAGGAGGATGAGTGCACCTCAGAGAGGCAATACTCGGGAAAGAGGGTCTCTAAATATGTGGCCAGTTAATATGGCCGAAATGCCTCGTACCTTCACTAGCGTCTAACCGCAGGTCACTGGAATTAAAATGGCGGCTGACTAAAGCGGAAGTGACGTTGTGTTTTCTCTTCTCGGTTTTCTGCTCTGCTCTGCTCGGGTCCGTCGATGCAAACATAAAAGGAGGTGCATTTTAGCATGCTTAACGTTAACCAAAATTGTTTTAGTAATGTAAACTCAAGCTACCTTTAACGCAGGTTTCAAATTAAACCTGCGTCACCTTACGACGATTATCTTCTTGTGTTAGTACACTAAACGCAAGTTAGGTGTGAAACGCGACTTACTGCGTGGTGCGTATCACTTTTAAAGTATAAAAGAATGATGTGAGAACTAATTACAAAATGTTACCCTACAATCAATTCATTTGTGTTCATTATTATAAAATTTATACCTTTACCATTTAACCTTAAAGTATGGAAAAAGGAGATTCCTTACTCTAAGTGTGTAACCTTTTCCTTTACTGGCAAGTTGGCAATACAAGCACGATAACAAAATTCCGTAGTCTAGACGTAAGGTAGCCTACTTTAATCATGATTTTTACCATCGTAACATTTTTAATAATCTAAACAAAGCATTACCATAACGTAAGAAATTACAGCCAAAAACTGAAATTGAGTCCAAAAGGTTAATGGATTACGATAACTGGTCCACACTATATACACACAGACACACACACACGC
>JAGDQP010017195.1:25373-39046 GCA_022664845.1 Lepisma saccharinum | reverse complement strand
AAATATGGGTGGCCCACCTAAAGTTATCATCTCAAATAACTCGGCTCCTATTGCAAATAGACCTTTGAAACAAAGTGAAGTACAAAGTTGCATATGCATATTGGTAATATTTTCAGTGACAATAACGGACAGAAAATATCGACACGGGGCTCAGCTTCAAAATTATAAATAGAAAGTGGTGGAAGTGTACACTTCTTTGGGACAAGCAGTGAACTTTTAGAGGAAACTTTCTGTAATATTTCCTACTGTATGGCAGCTAGGACAGCTAATGATTATTGCAAAGATAGTACAGGCACTTATCTGTCTAGAGAAGGTGAACCGTGGGAATAGGAAATAATAAACAATATAATTGTTAGGATGCATACAAGGAATTTACAATTTACATGTAATCACGGATTGTTCTATGAAGTATTTCCCACCCTTCGCTTTCCTCAAGTTAATCTTCTGTACACTGAAAAGAAAAGGAACTTCTTCGCATCTATTTTCACTAGGCCAACGTTTATTCGCCATGCCACTGAGTAACCTGAACCGAAGTCTTGATTCTAAGTGAAACGATAACAGGAGAAAAGACATGCATATATAAAATTGCACATACGTGGTTTTCGTATCCGTGAAAGCAACCGAAACTTGTATCTAAGCTGGAACAGAAATAACATTCGGTACTTAAAAGTGTACGAATGAATTTCATGTGTCCCCGAAATTAGTTCATTAAGCCTTTTCATGCCACCACCCCCACAAAAAAAGTAAATACTAAAAGCAATTCTAGCTATAGATAATCCAGGACGATAGATGTACCAATTTCAATGAGAAAGCGAGGCCCTCATATTGCGACAAAAACCTTATCGCCTAATATGATCATTTTCACATGCAAAAGTGCTACAAAAGTAATAGATCTTTTCACCAAAGAAGTGCCACAACGCGGATCTAACCGAAAACCTATAGCTACTAACTACTGAACCACGGAACCAGCCTCGATAATGCGATATTGTGTGTTCTGAAACAAATACTACGTCACACTAGTTGGGCACCTGCAATTACACACGCATCAGTAACAACGTGTGCTTTGTCAACTTGTGCTCTGTAGACTTGCAAGTAACCAGTCTAAAATAGCATGCAAAATTGGCGCGCCAGCGCCACCAATCATTACACTTGACCATGGAGTCACACCTGAGCCAATTTTGGTCACCAGTTCTTAGCTCTAAATTCTTCTATTTTCGACGTTCTGGTTTGAAAACCGTACCTGGAAAATAGGAAAAGTATAGAAGGAAGCAGGACTCTCACATTTTTATTTGCATGGTAATTCATCCTAGTTCTTGGCTAATTTCAGTATGATTGTGTATTATGTAACACGCATGTAATTTATGTTTAACGTCAATAAAGCATAATATATTATGAGGCCACCAGTGATTACAAATGGCCACTGCAAATTTTTTCCGGTGGCCCCATTGGCCACCAAATTTTAGAGAACATTTTAAACACTGCAAGTTTTAGAGAACATTTTAAACACTGCAAGTAACATTGTTCTTCTGTGCAGTTTATGAGCTTTTCCGAGATAGTATGACTGCCGAAGTACAAAGGGATACATAAGTGTTTACAATGCGGAAAAATACATGTTACTAATCTGTGGTGGATGTAGGAAAAATTTGTACAAGGATGTATTCTGTATGTTCAAAATCATCCTGACAGACGTCAGATTTCGCAACAAAGTTAATTAACCTGTATGAGCAGTTAAGAGAAATGGGTATTTTTAGGTTTCGAAAATGTGAGCGCACAAACCCAATAACAGGAGAAATATGAACTGTGAACGTGCTAGCTGCTGTTCAAGTCGACCCTCATGCTAATTCCTGTGATACCTTGTGAGGTAGCTGCATGAATGCTTCGAATATTGCATCGCAGTAACATTCTTACGGCTAATGAGACTAATGTCTGTTGCTTTCTATGATAAACGTATGTATTCTTTTGTACGCTCTACTTTAGTTTACGTTCTGCATGCATCCACTGTTTCCTAGAATGCATTTTACGTGAATTTTAAAATATTAATGATTAAATAAAGACATAGCATGGTTTTGGCTTACTTCTGACTACTGCATGATACATGTGTAGTTGCATTAAAAGTTTAGCCTTAATATTTAACTTACCCAAATCGGTCCATTCGTTCGCAATTAATTTTCAAAAGAATTTTTAACAACGGGAACGAACTTCTGTCGCTGACTGTGCAGGACAAATAGAGTTATTTTAGATGCTACTAAGTGTCGCATTATCGTTCCAATAACCATTGATTGTCATAGCTGTCAAAGCTGCAGCAAATATTACAGAATCGTTCCTCTAAAAGTTGTTGCTTTTTCACTGCCTGTTCCACAGTGTACGGTTGCCCCACTTTCCATTTGAAATATTAAAGTTCACCACCGTTTGGATATTCTGCCCGCCATTGTTACTGAAAATATATACTATTTGATTTGCCATATGCAACTTCGTAATTCACTTTATTTTACTTCTCTACGTGAAAGTTACTGTGCAGTGTATGTGTGCCCTTGTGAACGATGCATATTACAAAATAATGATTCTAATAATTCTCAAAAAGGAAGGGAAAACACGTTCAGATAACATACTGAAACATACTCAGAAAAGTGACGAAAAGACAGAAATCTCAAACGTGCGTAATCAGACTTAATGAAATAAATTTCCACGAACATTTTGAAACCATTACAAAATGAAAATTTAAAAAGTTTTTACAATAACCATTTTACGCAGAACCGCTGGTCTTGGTATCTCAGAATGCACTTCCGTTACGTTTCCTTCATGGTTTGCTGAACCAGTGTTTCTTTAGGAAATGTTTTTTCAAATTAGATTTCTGACGAAATCCATGATTGCAAACTTTGCATTTAAACGGCAACTCTGACTTATGCAACAAACTATGGCTGTTAAGGTGGCCTACTTGACGGAACGCTCTCCTGCATATTTTGCACATAAAAGGTCTTTCCCCAGTGTGTGTTCTTGTGTGCGTTTTCAGTTCGGTCTTAGTCTTAAATGTTTTGGTACACACATCACAAGTAAAGTGAGCGACACCATCCGAACCTGTCACTACATTTGCCACACCTTTACTTTGCATCTTTCCTGTGGCTGTATTTGAAGCACTAACGGGGTGTGTGCCATACCTGTCGAATACGGCAACCCTGAAAACAAAAAGAGACCGAAAGTAGCATTGAATTATACTAATAGCGACTGCCTTAAACCTCCTCAGACCTGAAGGCGAATTTTGGTAGCTGGAGCTACTGTTGGCTATGAATTTGTTGCTCAACACTGGTGCTAAGAAACCTCCCCAGGTCCGAATGGCACACCTAGCCTTAAACAAATCGTAGGCAACTTGAAAAATTTCAACAAAATATCTGTAGGTGGCAGCACGTCATTGAAATGGCAGCCTGAAAAACGTGCTAGTGCAAGTCGAGGTAAGTTGTCAATTGTAGATGTGTTTAACTTCTTTTGAAAGACAAAGTATTACTAACTTTTATTAGAAGGTTGCTAGAAGTAAGTGACATTTGGTAGAAATTTTTATCCTGTGTTGTAGCTGCAATTGACAAATATTTAATTACGGCATCTTGAGCTACCATTTGTAGAGGGAGGAAATAATTTTACGTTTGCAGATGTAAATGTCGTATTTCTGTTAGAAGAATACTACGCTTAGAACAGCATCAAAAAGGTACTGCAATCAGTTGCGTAGCTATTTAGGGGAAAATAAATTTTCCTTTGGTTATAATAATACTACGCTTAGATAAATATAATTGTATTGGCGGTAATAGCACTACAGACTATGCTTGGAACAGCAGCTAAAATGTTCTGCAATCAGTGGCGTTGATACTTTGGGAGCAGGGAACTATAATTTTGTCAGAATAATACTATAATTAGAATAGCTGCCAAAAGTACTGCAATTAGTGGCGTAGCTACTTGGAGGGCGGGAGGCTATAATTATAATAATTTTATGCTTAGAACAGCCGCTAAAATGTGCTGTAAGCAGTGATAAGGATGCAAAGGCGGAGGTACTACAGAGAAATTACAAATGTAACCCAACATACGTCATCTACAGTCATTCAAAATATTTTTTTGGTCAAATCATGTTTTTGAAGGGTTTTTTTCATAAGGCTTTCAATATCTAATTAGAATTTTTATTTTTATTCTAGGTGCTAAAGCTTTACTTGAGGGGGAAATCCTAGATGCATTGGATGAATCTGATTTGGACCTCAGTTATCAAGAGGATTTTCAAGATGGATCAAGCTCAACAAAATCTGTCAGAAAAACAGTCAAGAGATGATGGCAAGACTAAACAGCGCAGATTTTTCTGGAAGAAAAGTGAAGATTTTCGACCAGTACTATTGGACCCACCTGCAGTTGAATATGACCCCAAAACTCTCATGACTTGGCAACTTCATCATTATTTTAGCCAGTATCTCAGTGATGACTTCTATAAGTTAGTAGCAACTGAAACTAATAGAACACATGTAAGTGAAAATGGAAAAACACCTGATGTGTCCCCTGAAGAAATAGAACATTTTGTTAGAGTATCTACCCTCGCAGGGAAAATAAAATTTCCCCAGCTTCATATGTATTGGACAGGAAAATATGGGATTGATATTATTAAGAATATAATGCAGAGAGACTGACTTTTTCAGTTACGAGCCCGACTTAAAGTTGTCTTTGATGATGATATACACGAAGAAGACAAGAAGGCAGATAGAGTTTGGAAAATGAGACCAATGCTCTCAACTATCAGGGAGAAGTGCTTACAGCTGCCACGTCCTGAACATTTGTGTGTAGATGAACAGATGGTCCCTTTCACTGGACAAACCCGTCTGGAACGAAGAGTACCAGGTAAACCTCACCCCGAAGGCTTGAATATGTTTGTGTTGGCAGCTCCAAGTGGTTTGATTCTCAATTTCGAAATTTACCAGGGCAAAGGCAGCACTTCTTCAGAAAACTTGCAAAACTTTCCGGTAGGTACAGCAGCGGTTCTCGACCTGGTAAATGTATTTGATAAGGGCCACAAGTTATATTTAGATCGTTAATTTACTTCCATTCAACTTCTGGAGGAACTAACCGCAACTGGCACAATCATAAAAAGTCGTGTTCCAGCCTCTGCACACAGGGCAAGTGATCAAGAGTTAAAGAAGAAAGGACGAGGTGCATGTGATATGAGTGTTCGAAGTGAAAATTAAATAGCAGTAGTGAAAAGGTTTGATAACAAGGGAGTTTTGCTAATGAGTACCATACAAGGGATTGAGCCAATATCACTCTGTAAAACAAAGACAACAAGTTTATTCAGATTAATCGCCCTGAGTGTATTTCAAAGTACAATGACAATATGGGGAGAGTTGATTTACATGACCGAATGCTCTCATTCTATCCAATGCTGCATCGTACCAAGAAATGGACTATCAGACTTTTCCACCATCTGATAGATCTAGCACTTACAAATGCTTGGTGATCAATATCGTCAAGACAGAAAAGCCTTAGGTTGTTCCAAGAAGGTTATTTTAGAATATATTGATTTTGATTTGAAGTGGGAGAGTTTCTGTGTTGCACTACCTCATCTTCAACAGTTCGGGAAAGCAGTGATGAATGCAAAGAAGCGGATGATGATTTTGTTAAGTAAACGAGGAAAGAAAAGAAAACTTTACCCCATACCATCTATGGATTCCAGCAAATCTGGTGTTCATTTGCCATGGTTCCCATGAATATGAGCAACTCCAAAACACGCTGTCGAATGCCAGGTTGCAAAGGAAGAAGTAGACATCGCTGCTGCAAGTACAAGGCGTATTTTTATGTTGGTCCAAGGAATTGCTTCTTCCATTTTCATACTCAAGGTAGGCACAAAAACTGAATGCGATGAATCATGTTTTCTGCTTTGTGACCAGGAAAAAGTGTAAAATTCTATGTACTCTTTCAGATGGATATATTTGTATTCCGTTTCCAACCTTTTTTAAGTTCTGGCTTTCATATAAACTTAGTTACTTTATAAGAGCTTTTATACATTATTAGATATCATATAAAATGATCAATATCACGGTTTAACGAATATATTTTTCCAATTTAAAACGAATAGCATCTTCAGCGACCAACCAGTTTTCAGCCAATTAGAACTCAATGATGGAATATTTTATTTTTTGCTCCATATTTGCACCAAACTGAACATAGCGAGTCAACTGTATCATGTATTCAAAAACTTTGGTCATCCTCAGGTCTGAGAAGGTTAAGACAACACTCCTCTATAGTACGCTAATTAGGTATAAACCACATATTTACTGTTTCGCACGAACTCTTAATAGCACCAGGACGCACATAAAAAAGTTAACACTTCGAAATTAATTAACACAGACGTAATTATATGCATACTTTCAATTCGATATTTAATTTGGAATTCACCCCTTCATTTTCAAAGCAACACCACGCTCTGATAGCAGGAAAACGGATACAATTCAACAGTAGTTTCCGTTCAAATTAATGCAAGGGAACTAATGTACTGACTCCCATAAACTGTAAGAAGACAAAAGATTGAAAAAGCGAAAATATAAAACTAAATTCATATATCATATAAAACTTGGCGTGCGCAAAGTTGCCATAGAGTTTATATGACATAGGATATATAATTGTTTGCTTTCTTTGCGTTTAGCTCAGATGAAGGCTTAAGGAATAGTCGAAACTTTAATAGCAAAATTCCTTTATAATTTCTGAGTCAATACGCGTAAGCACATTAGTTTGATAGTCCTCTTGTGCAATGCGGGTTTACAAATCAGCGAACAACTGATATGAAACCGTATTAAGATTATCTTAATAAAACTAGAACCCGACAATCGTTAAATTTCCACATTTTTACCAGCACGATACAACAATCAGGACGAATACAAACAATATACGTAAAACTTCAAACGCTGCGATTGATTTTATTCCTGGCAAAACGAAGTTTTTATGGTTTTCACAAAGAAACAAGGCCTAATAGTCCTGCACACAACGGACCATTGTAAACACAAAACTTTTACTATACACACAAAACCGTTTTATATTGTTGGTATTATTGCAACCATTTTTAAGAAAACATTCACTTTAAGACTAAAGGATTATGTCAGTTGGAACATTTTCAGCAATTTAAATTGGTTGTATGTTTGGAAATTTACTGGAGTTAGGAAAACCACCACATTTTGTAGCAAACTATGAAATTACAGTAAATACATTTACGAACAACGAGTATTGTAAATCAGATCAACGAATAACAAGGTTTTGCATTCTAAGATAATTATTGTTACTTTCACTTGAATGTAAAACATTGAAAAAGGTTGCTGTTGAGAAAACTTTGCTTCACGACAGACGTCAGGTTAAAGGATAATCCTGCACTGATTTCTACATATGTTTAAGACAAACTTGGTGCTTAATTTTCTGAATGTCGCAGGATCATGTGAACATTAAGATTTACTTTATATAAGAAATAGGTACGTTGCTTATTTTCAAGATAGTGACATGAGGCTATTTTTAAAATTAATATCAAACGAATTTATGAATACTTGTTTGTGCAAAACTACGCATGCATCAGTCACGGTAAGCTGACGGGCTGCCTCCACATTTTTACTTATTTCTTCAAAAATTAGTCCTATCGCATGAGAAATCACTTGAATATTCAAAGAGGGCTTCTCATCCCAAAACACTGACTTAAAATGGCAAACAATAACTTGAACAGCAAACTCTTACAGAACACCAGACTTATTACACCATAAAAATAATAAACAATCTTATGGCTGAAAAATGTTTAAAATACGCTTTCACATGCACTACATTCTCTCAAAGTTAATGTAACTTCAACAGAAGCATACAGGATAAGAAAAACAAATACAAAGCAACGCAAGTGAGAACGGAGAAATAAAAGAATGTGCATGTGCATAAAGCAATCAGAAAAATCTACTAATGTCATGATTAACGAGTGAGAGAAAAGATGATCATAAAGAAATGGACCGCGAACATTACGATAGAAATATCGCAACGTATAATCATTGTAATTATGGCTCATAAAGAACAACTAAACTCTCGATCGTGGAAAGGTGTACAAAACCACTTGCAAACTGACTAAAGAAATAACATATTACGAAATTCATAAATTGCTATCTATGTTATAAACAAAGATAAAGTTTCCTTCGGAATCTCGGAATACTTAAATTGTCAATGTTTTTGTTTCTCTCACAACTGTAATTCAATGCAGTACTATATCAGTCTTCATTAATTGCAAAACAAGTTTTTCGTAAGTTTAATTCACTGATTGGTAAACCAGTGTTTCTTTAAAAAATGTGTTTTCAAATTACATTTATGACGAAAACTACGATTGCACACTTTGCATTTAAAAGGCAACTCTGACTTATGCAACAAACTATGGCTGTTAAGGTGGCCTACTTGACGGAACGCTCTCCTGCATATTTTGCACATAAAAGGTCTTTCCCCAGTATGTGTTCTTGTGTGCGTTTTCAGTTCGGTCTTGGTCTTAAATGATTTGGTACACACATCACAAGTAAAGTGAGCGACACCATCCGAGCTTGTCAATACATTTCCCACGCCTTTACTTTTCATCTTTCCTGTGGCCGTATTTGAACCTCTAACGGGCTGTGTGCCATGCCTGTCGAATACGGGAACCCTGAAACCAAAGAGACCGAAAGTAGCATTGAATTATACTAATAGCGACTGCCTTAAGACAACACTCCTCTAAAGTATGCTAATTAGGTATAAACCACGTATTTACTATTTCACATGAACTCTTAATAGTACAAAGGACGCACATAAAGTTCACACTTCGAAATTAACACAGTTTTATGACATATATAACTGTTTGCTTTCTTTGCGTTTAGCACAGACGAAGACTTGGGGAATAGTCGAAACTTTAATAAAATTCCTTTATAATTTCTGAGAGTCAATACGAGTAAGTACATTAGTTAGACAGTCCTCTTGTGCAATGCCGGTCTACAAATCAGCGAACAACTGATATGAAACCGTATTAAGATTAGCTTAATAAAACTAGAACCCGGCGAGCGTTAAATTTGCACATTTTTACCAACACGATACAACAATCAAGAAGAATGAAAACAATATTCATAAAACTCCAAACTGTGCGATTGATTTTATTCCTGACATAACGAATTTTTTATGGTTTTCACAAAGAAATAAGGTCTAATAGTCCTGCACACAACGGATCATTTTAAACACAAAACTTTTAGTATACATACAAAACCGTTTTATATTGTTGGTATTATAGCTACGATTTTTAAGATAATCTTTAAGATGTCAGTTGGAACTGCTATCTATGTTATAAACAAAGATTTATTTTCTCAGAAATATCGGAATTCTTAAATTGTCAATGTTTTGTTTCTCTCACAACTAATTCTATGCAGTACTAAATATGCAAAACAAGTTTTTGGTAAGTTTAATTCACTGATTGTTAAACCAGTGTTTCTTTAAAAAATGTCTTTTCAAATTACATTTATGACGGAAACTACGATTGCACACTTTGCATTTAAAAGGCAACTCTGACTTATGCAACAAACTATGGCTGTTAAGGTGCGATGATTGCCGGAATGCTTTGCTGCATATTTTGCATACAAAAGGTCTTTCCCCAGTATGAGTTCTTGTGTGCGTTTTGAGTTCGGTCTTAGTCTTAAATGCTTTAGCACAAACATCACAAACACCATCGGAACTTGTCCTAAAATTTGCCACATCCTTACTTTTCATCTTTCTTGTGTCTCTAACGGGTTGTGTGCCATACCTGTTGAAAATCTTTGACACTTCGTCTTTATCAAATACGGCAACCCTGAAAACAAGAGACCGAAAGTAGCATGGAATTATACGAAAGTGATTGGCTGTGAGAATACTCCTCTACAGTACGCTAATTAAGTTTAAATAACCCCAATAGGCACAGAAAAATCTCACACTTCAAAATTAACACAGACGTAAATAAGCACACCAATACGCAACTTTAAATTATATTAATTCGGAATTAATTTCGGTTTCAAAGTCAAGCTACAATTATTATAGGAAACCTTAGCTCTAAAACTGGAGCACTAGGTGATCTGAAACATTTTCAGGAATTTAATTTTTTTGTAAATACGTTTTTACACCAAATGCATTTCCGAACAATGAATTACACTGAGCTTTGCATTTGAATTACTACACTAGGCTTGTTAAATAAGTATTGCCTTCTAGGACATAACATTTTTATTGAGGAAAATTTAAGGTTTTGCATTCAAAGGTTGGAATGTCCTCTTTTAAATAATAACCATTTTTCGATACAGTCTCCACCCACGACGATACACTTCCGCAATCAGAACATTAGCTTCTGCATTCGATCAGAGAAAAATTATAACAGTTTCGGATGTTACTTTAGCTTGGAAAGAGCCAAAAGTCAGGAGCTAGATCCGGTGACGATACGACGCAGAAAGAAATGTCCCTCCTTTTCGTACTGCTCCAAATTTTGCTGACATATTTGAACGCGGGCTTACTAAAATTCGTTTGTCATCTGACGTGTCTCACCTGGAGCGCACCTTTTGAACCAAAGTTCGTCGTTCATCTGATTCACTTTTCAAAGAAATATGCCCAGAATGTGTGATCTTTCTGTTCAATTCGTCCATTCCAGCAGATCAGTTCATCAGCATGTCCCACTACCTCGTGAGTGGATGTAGTGACAGGTGGAAGTAGCTGGGCTGTTGGTGTGTAGTCCCCTTACTTATCTCTTTACCGTACTAACGCCCATGCAAGTTTCCCTATATACGGCACTGCACCGATGGCGGAAGTGAATCGACGCGTGGAGGGGAGCTCGATCAAAATTACCCTTTAAAACATTCGAAAGTGATATTACTCTTTAAGACACTCTAACTTTTCATTTGAATGTTAAATTAATAACTTTCCTCGTTTAATAAAAAAAAGTTACGACCTACGAGGTGAACTTATTGAACAAGTTATCTACTTTCTTTCATTTGAATGTAAAATATCAAAAGTTTCTGTACTTGTGAAAACTCTGCTTCACAGCGGACAGGTCAGGTTAAAGGATAATCCTGAGCTGATTTTCAATATATGTGTAATACAAACTTGGTTCTCAATTTTCTGAAAGTCGAAGGATCGTGTGAATTTGAAGTTTACATAAGAACTAGATACTTTGCTTACATATAAGATAATGAATGACATGTCATTTGTAAAATTAATACCAAAGGAACTTATAGGTCAACTGAATTGCTTTTAGTGCAAAAATTCGCATGCATCAGTCACGATCAGTTGATAGAATGCTTTCATATTTTTACGTATTTCTTCGAAAACTGGTCCTTTCACAAGAGAGAAATCACATGAATATTCACAAATGACCTCTCCTCTGAAATAGATGTAAAAAAAGGCATGCACCAACATTCTTTAGCATTTAAACTAACACCAAACCTATTTCACCATAAAATCGGAATTAATAGGCTCATAGCTCACAAACATTAAAAATACGCTTTTACGTGCACTACATTCTCTCAAAATCTATGCAGCTTCAACAACATAAGCATACAAGAAAACCAAATACAAACCAACGCAGCTAGATACCTTAGTACGACTCAAGCAAGAACGAAGCGAAACAAATGATCACCAAAGAACGTGCATAAAGCAATAAGGAAAAAACACACAGAGTAATATAATAAGTATGGTGCTTAAATGTAATTAACGAGTACGGGAAGAGATCAAGAGCATAAAGTAATGACGATAGAGAGCTCAAAATATAAGACCACTGTAATTACGGCTAATAAAGAAGACCTCTCGACCGTGGAACGTATAGAAAAACACATGGAAACTGAAACAACACTATGATCTTACGTAATCCACAAACTGCTGTTAGATATGTTCCTCAAGAATTCCGTAGATATTGAAAAGTGAAACAAAAGTTGTCAATGTTTCGTTCCTGTCAAAAATATAATTCTATGCATCTTTATGGAATACACCAACCCTGAAGACAAAAGAGGTTAAAATTGCAAGGAATGATATAAAAAGTAGCAATTTCTAACATAATATTCCTCTACAGTATCGTGAATATATGACACGAGCTACTTTTAGACTCAAAATGAACTCCCCCCACCCCCCATAAAAACAGAAATCCTTCCTTCGAAATAAATCGTCTATTAACCAAGAAAACAGATATACTTTCAAGTCAGTTATTTCTGAATTAATTTCTTCATTCTGAAAGACAAAACCATGCTCCACCAGCAGTAAATTGCATTAAGGCGATATACTATCACAAACGTACTAAATAAGAGATAAATCGATAAGAAATGCACAACTCAAAGACAGAATAACATACTGCAATATATACGAAAGTATTGAGTGTCAAAATAGTATAACGTTCTGATCATACATACTCGTGTATTACCGCATACTAAGTAATAATATTAACTGGGGTGGGGTGGGGTGATATATTGACGTGTAACTAATGAGAACGTACAGCACAGCTCAATTATCCAGTTGGTATCTGCAAATCACGATGATTGTTAATCTTATGCATGTTGTTGAACATTGGTGAATAAATTTCAAGTGTGATAGTCTGTATCTAGGACGACGATAATGAAGACCCTGAACTTCAAGGAGTGGAGGACATCAGGGAAATCAACAAATTGATACTAATCTCCGAATAACCATCATTCAAAGTGTTGAACAGGTCTGCCACAGTACACGGTTCAATAGGCAGAATTATTCATGATTGGAATGTAAACAATGAGTCAGACAGATTTCAAGAATGTAGAAAGACAAGTGGCGAGACTTGCAAACAGTTGATCAAAGTGCTGATCCTGACGGTACCTTTTCACGTCTGGTCATCATGCGTGTGCCCTTTCTTTCACCACTCCAATCCTGAACTTAAAATGAAATCGATGCAATGGAAAAATCCCTTTTCTCCCATTCCAAAGAAGGCCTCAGTACTGTATCTGATGGCAAGGTCTTGGTTTCGTTTTATTGGATCAGCAGGGTATTATTCTCATTACTTGAGCAAGTGTGTAGCAATCAACACATTGTATTAAGTGCAGTTGCACAAATTAGAGTTGCCATCAAAGAAAAACAAGCGTGGAATGTTCTCAAAAGGCGCACTGTTACATCCCAACACACCCGGCCACACCTCGAGTGCCAACTCTGATGCATCCCGACGACAAAAGTATATTATTTTACCACACTCGCCATTTTCATCTGATTTTAAAACGTTCTGACTTTTTCCTCTTCCGGCCACTACACAAGTACGTGGCAAGAATTTTATTATGACCAGCAGGAGATAAACGTAGTGTACACATGTTTTCAGATGCAAGTATAAAGATGGGATCCGAAAATGCACGCATAAGTGGGAGAAATGTTTAGCGGATGAATACAAACAAATGAACTACTTTGTCTTACAAATTTTATCTTCCTACATCATCTGCTACACAGTCAGAGGAAATTATACTCACTTTTAAAGTGAAGATCGTGAAAGTCACACACACACACAAAAAGCTGTTCTGTGTTTAACAGGTGTGGTTTGTGTCCTATAGACAAAAACGGTCATTCTTTTCCAACACGACTAAAAAAAGGGGGGGAATGCGAAATTGCGAATATCTTACTAATGTAATTCTTTAGAGTTGTAATTATGGTATTTGCTTTCACTTACAGGTAAA
>JAGDQP010017195.1:0-20373 GCA_022664845.1 Lepisma saccharinum | reverse complement strand
TAAGGATAGCAATAAAGACGATAATACAGTACTTAATTGGTTTCATTTACGAGGTAGTATCCATATTTTCGGGATCGGTGCTGCCATCTACAGTAGTTGTAGTAGCACACTGCAATGTTTGATGGTATCACAAGCATACCTTGCGAATCAGTATCGAACGCACGTGCAGGCCGATTCCTGGTATGGTGTGTGGCGATTTCGCGATGTATAAAATAAAACAGCAAATGTACATAAATTGTTGTGCAAACCTCGGGTAAATAAGACGGAGACCCTCGTAATGATTACTGTAATGAAACTGTTCGAGGAATAAAGCATGAGTGGTAACAGTTGTTTCAGGGTCGGTGAGACTTCGTTGAGAATGACGAGTACATTGTAAAGTTCCTCAGTCGCAGACTTCGTTGATGAGGTGGGCATTGGTTACAGGACATACCGACGTATTCTGACTTGAACTGGACATGCATCATATCACCGGTGCATTTGTGCAAACGACCTTGGCAGGCTCATCAGAAGCAGAAGCGTGTTGATGTCTGTATAGACCTTCAACGGATCGTCTCAGATGTCCAGGTTTATCACTGGTGATGAGAGCTGGGGTTATGGTTATGACCTTGAATCAAATCAACAATTCTCAATGTAAAAATCCCATCTCATCAAAACCAAAAAATACCAGACACGTGAACACCAACGTTGTTCACCGTTTCTTGTTCATTTTCTTTGACCCAAAAGTATTGTATACGAAAAATTAAAACGGTCAATTCCACCTAGTGCTGTGACGTTTTGCGGCGGATGCCGAGAAATGTGCTGAAACGTCGTCCCAAACTTTGGCGATACAGAACTGGATGATGCATCACGACAACGTACCTCTCACACATTTTTTATCACCAAAGACTTTTTGACCAAAACCCCAACAGAAAGTGAAAGACCGCCAGTCTGATAAGATTGAAATGATGAAAGCAGAAATGCAGGTAGTGTTCAACACCCTCACTGAACACGACTTCCGAGATGCATAGAAAAAGGAAGACTCGCTGGAACCAGTGTATACGTACAGGTGGGAAAGCCGCGGTGGCTCAGTGGTAGAGCGCTCACTTTTGGTGCTTGGGGTCCTCGGTTCGATCCCAGCTCATCCCATGTGGATTTTGTGGTGGACAAACACCGTGTGCGTGTGTTTTCTCGTTTCCTCCCACCTTCTTCATCCCACCATCCATACGGCCTGAGCTAAAATTGCGTAAAGGCATAAAATTCAGACAAACATACGGATGGAGACTACTTCAAGGGTAACAGCAACCAATAAGATCAAGAAAAGTATTTGTAGAGATGATAGTTATAAGGCCACAAGTTCACCTGAAGCGCAGTCAAATTTTCGAACTACAGAACTCTCATCTCTTTCCTCTCTCGTTGTTTTGGGGTACCAATCACCAAAAATGTCTTGGAGAGGGTGTAGGCATTTCGGCCAAGTGAACAAATGAACCCTACATCGTTGCCACACTTACGGATTCCTGATTTCGACTTTCGGTGTCAGCAAAGAAACGTCCTTAACATTAACAAAGGAGCGACACTGAAGAATTTCCTGTAGTATATTTGACAAACAATGAGCTCAGTTCCCTCTGCCTCACGCGCTTTCTCCTCTACTCACCATCCTTGTTTTACGGTAAGCATATAACTACACTAGTAACACCAACCAGGTTTATGTTATTTTTGTCAACCTATACAAGTTCACTTTGATACTTTCTTGTTGCTAACACTAAAAACAACTACATATATCATTCAGAATTTGCTCCAGATAAACCTAGAAGCACTTCACCAAGAATCAGCATGAGTAGTTTAATGATCACGAGAAATTTTGGCTTCAAAATGACTGTCAATTAGATAACTTTTCTCATGGTTTATGAAACCAATGTTTTCTCAAGAAGTGAACTTTTAAATTAGATTTCTGACGAAAACCATGGTTGCACACTTTGCACTTGAAAGGCATCTCATTGTCTGATTGATGCAACAAATCATGATTTTTCAAGTGTCCTAATTGACGGAACGATTTTCCGCAGATACTGCACACAAAAGGTCTTTCTCCTGTATGAATCATTTTGTGTTTCTTGAGATCACCCTTAAACTTAAACACCTTGGAACACTGGTCACACGGATGCTCATGTAATATATTATTAGAGGCTCTTTTCAGTGCACTACTCCCTTTATTCTCTGCTGAAATATCTTTGGAAGATCTAACAGGATGTGTATCATACTTGAGACAAGTACCTGCCACCACACCTTTATGGAATTCGCCAATCCTGTAAACAAATAAGAGAAATATGACAAGAGAACGAAAGGATAATATTAGAAAATATTCTATAAGGGAAATCAACACGTATATTCGAAATAAGAAATTCCACAGCAGCACTTCTGAAAAGAACCCTGAAATGCAGGTGTAAGTAACTTCTGTGTTTGAAAACAATTCTTTGATACATTAAGCAAAAGTAACTTTGGTAAGCTTAATTATGTATGGGCCATTTTAGTAACTTTTGACTTCGGCTCGTCAAGATTTTGAGTGCAATGCTTACTAAAATCCACAAAAATTTAATGTTTCAGGCGGGAATCGAAGCCACAACCTTGAAGACGCTTGCCTAACACCTCATACAACTCGAGTACCTTGGTCGGCTGCACAAATAAATGTTGTCTGTCGATGTTTTAATACTGCAATTAACGTTACGTGCGATTACTGTTCGAAACAGATTTCAAGATTTAAATTACCTATGTATCGACCTTGATCATTGCGAGGTATTGACGTTAAGGTACCTAGGACTATTTTCTACACATACGTAAATATATCTGTAATCAAATATGGGACTTGTGACCAGTATTCTTCCTGAAGGAATTGTAGGAACTTACAAATAAGAAATTGGTTACATATACCAGTCTCACGCACTATTTAATATTATACTGGTAATTCGCCACAATTACCTCGACCTTCAAATATATAAGATGAACGATATCCGATATAAACATTGGCTTTTCCACTTCTAATAATATCAGCTATCCCATAAGTAATGTCGTATGTTTGTACCGTGAGAAAAACAACGGTAAGTGCAACACTATCGTTAGTCAGGAAAATAGTCTCCATCGAACTCCACAACACTCTGCCACCTGTCAACCAGTTGTTGACTACCTCGCAAACTTGTTTTGGAGGCAAACGACTGGATCACTGTTTGTAGCACGTCATCATTTTGCAGTGTTTTCCCGGAAAGGTGGTTTTGCAGACAGCGAAAAAGACAGTAGACTGTTGGTGCAAGATCTGGTGAAAACGACGGGTGGGGGAGTTTCTCCCAGCCACATTCTTCGATCTTAGCACATGTCCTTCTTGCTATGTGAGGGCGCGCGTAATCACCGTGGATGAGCACACCCTTGCGATTAACCAGAGCAGGATATTTATCCAACAATGAAGTCCGTAGTCCTTCAAGATGCTGAAAGTAGATATCTGCATTGATGGTCTGGTTATGTGGCAAGAGATCAACATGGATTATTCTACCAAACACTCAACATCACTTTGCTGGGGTGGAGATCCTGTTTTGGCACAGTTCCTGCGGCCCGACCTTTTGGTCGTTTTTGCGTGTAATGTTATGGCACAGGACCCACTTTTCATCCCCTGTCACCATGATGTCCAGAAATGGCTTACGTCTGTGACGGGTGAGCAGGGAACAGCAGATGTCAACTCGTTGCTGCTTCTATTGAGGCGTTAACACATGGGGTACATATTTTCAGAGTTTCGACACGTACTCAAGATCCAGCAGATGACGATGAACGGTAGAATGGGTGACATGGAGTTCGCTGGCCAATTCTTCAACACTCGCCTCCACTGCTCCTCGCAGCATAGTTGTCCAGCTGAACAGGTCTCCCTTTTCGTGGCTTATCGGTGAGGCTGGTGTACCCAGACCGAAACCTCTGGCACTTTCGCACATCCATAGTACCCTGTCATATTCGACATTGATGTTTCATGCCGCTGCGTTGGTTGGATGTCCCAAGTGAAATTCATACAGCATGACATGCCGTATGCTGTCCTCCGACAGTCACACAAGCCACACTTCCAAAACGTGGAGTAGACCATTCTTCTACACACTGCTGCACAATCAAGTGTCCTACATGACTCAGCTATGGCACATGGCGTCTACTTTACTATTCGCTCATCAGATGGCGTTATTACAGCGGTCATCGCACATACGCAATTACTTATGGGATAACCCGGTACAAAACAACATTGTAGAAATAGACGTTCTAGATCTATTTACCTTGCAATGTACGAAAAATTGTATTCTTCGCATACAGTCTATTATGCGAGATACTCGAAATCTTCTCAGATTTCGAGTATCTCACTCAGACGATACATAAGAAATTATAGCAGTTCTTCAAGTCGCATACAGTACAATGTAATGTCTCAGAATACTTGGAACTAATGTTTCTTTAAGAAGTGAACCTTCAAATTGGATTTCTGTCGAAAACCCTGATTGCACACTTTGCATTTGAATGGCATCTCACTGTCAGACGAATGCAATAAATAATGGATCTTCAAGTGCTCCAACTGACGGAACGCTTTACCGCAAAAATTGCAGACAAAAGGTCTCTCTCCTGTATGTGTTCTCATGTGCCTCTTTAACTTAACTCTATGCTGGAATCCTTTGGAGCAAACGTTACAAGTATATACGCGTGTATTCCCAATAATTAAGCAAACTTCATTTCCTGCGAGATTATTTGAAACTCTACCGTCATACCTGTTACACGTACTCGGCACCAAAGGTTTATTCAATGCCGCAACCCTGAAAACAATAAAAAAAAAGGAAAAATAGAAAATAATTCGAAACGTATCCAAACACTCTCATGCCAAACATTGTATCTCGCATAAATTATTCTCTTTAAAAAAAAACAACAGCAAAACTTAACGAAAAACACAATGAAAGTAATTTTTGGAGAACATATCAATAGTGATCGAATTATCAAAAAGTGCGTCAATGAAGAAAACTTTTCACATTAATTGTCGTAAACTTTTAAGTCACATTATGTTATGTACATCCACGATATCTTGAATTGAATTGAAGTTTTTAAAAGTCTTTTGGCATCTTCGGCTCAGGCCGGGATGGGTTAGGTAGAGGATCGGGCATGTATCGGCCAGGGCCTTTCCTAAAGTACCATTCTGACACTCGCCTCGTGAAACCGGAGGAAAATCTTGGAAAACCTCAGTCAGGATGGTCGGCCGTGGGGTATATCTATCTTGACAGTTGTATCCTATAATGTTATCAGTGCAGATAAAGATTTTATTTTTAATATTATAGATGTGAGCAGATAAGAATCAAATTTGTCATTAATTTGTTTAGTATTGCAGGAAGCCACGAATGGTATCCAGTAAAATACACCATCTAATGCAGGTACAACCCGAAAATACGCCGAGAGATGAAGCCTGTAACCATCATTTCCACGTAATGTAACGTTTGGCGAGTAGCATGATGTGAATATCATTCAGGGTTAAGTAACTGGTCAATTTTAAAAGCTTTTACTTGATTACAAAGCATCAGAATCCACCATTGTAATCCCAACTGCCTTCCGATCTTTACACGCCCACTGTTGCTACACGAAAGCTACTAAAACATAGGATCTACTATTTAAGTGTTTCTCATTCACCTTACCCCCATACTTTACGTAATAATTTTCATGCCTCATCCCACAAGAGACAAAGGAGGGGGTAAATTCAGGTCTGTTTCAAGACGAGTAACAGGTAGTGCATGAGTGCTGTACATGCATTACAAATAATTCCCAAAACAAAACTAGATTTAGAAAAGTGCTGGAGTACACGCACTGAACGCAAATTGATTCGTACTGCAGACAGTCGTTTTTACTTTATAACTGTTGGCAATTCCAGAACTTCTTTTGTGCGGTGTTATAGATTTTGAATTTCTATGTAATATCTTAGAACTCGCCAGCGTTGCTACTTTACTTTTGCTATTCCTGAAAATGTAATAATAAAAAAAAAATACTCAGCGAGTTTTGGAATTATACTCTTGAATTGAACACATTGGAAAATAATATAGCTGTCAATTTCACATCAATGAAGACAATGTTTTATAACGGTTTTAGGGTTATCTATACACTTCTCCCTTACCTACCTGTACAGCTATAAAATATATCGATAATACGTTAAGGTAAGCGGTCAATTTTATGAATTATATACCACATAAACGAGAAAATTATAAAGCATATTCGACACTGCGTTCAAATTTAATGAATGGTAAATTTCTGATTCGTAACCGAACCAAATCATATCTGGTACAGAAATTGTGGGTAAAATTAAACTTGCATTTACCTCAAGTGCTTATGGCATATGCCTGTGAAGACTCTTCTTGCAATTTTTGCTGTTATCATTTTGTTGTACAAGAAAGGGGACAAAGAACGCGTCGAAAACTACAGACCAATTTAGTTTACTGCCAGTTCTATACAAAATGTTCACCAAAAATATTTTCAATCCTATAGAACGAGACTGGGAAGGGAACAAGCCGGATTTCGTCGTGGATTTAGCACAATGGACCACATCCAAGTACTGAATGAAGTTATCAAAAGGACTAATAAATATGAACTTCCACTTTTGAAAAAGCTCTCGATTCGGTCTCCTTGTCAGCAGTACTTAAATCACTTGAACATCAAGGCATCGACAATGCGTACATCAAGCTACTGCGAAACATCTACTTAACTGCCACATCTGTCATTAGACTACATCAAGAGAGAAATTTAAAGTTGGAAAAGGGGTAAGGCAAGGGGGTTTCAATTTCTTGAAAACTGTTTAGTGCGGTCCTGGAGAGTGTGTACCAAAATTTAAACTGGGATGAAGTTGGAATAAAAATTAATGGCGAATATCTTCATCACCTACGATTCGCTGATGATATAGTCCTGTTTGTTTCAAGTGCACAGAAGAGCTACAAATCACTCAGTGGATGATCTGAGTAATGAAAGTTCGAAAATAGCCCTTAAAATGAATTTAAGTAAAACAAAAGTAATCCACAATCAACATGCTGCAAAGAAGGAAATAAAGATTCACGGAGAGAAAATAGGCATAGTTGAGGAGTATGTTTACCTAAGGCAACTCAAAACATCGAATGCCAAGTTCACCGATGAAACAAATATAAGATGTAAAATGGCGTGGAGTTCGTTTGGGAGATTACACTTTGTTTTCAAAAGCAAACTACCAATGCGTCTGAAGCGTAAAGTTTATAATCAATGTGTCTTACCTGTGATGATGTACGGCTGTGAAACTTGGAAATTGAATGCGCGAACAACTCAGTCATACAAAAAACAATGGAGATGCATGCTAGAAATAACCAGGAGGGACAGGAAGACAAATTAATGGATTCGCGCACAAAGGTAGAGGATGTAAACAAGACTGCGAAGAAGATGAAGTGGAGATGGGCTGGTCACATAGCTAGGCGAACAGATGGAAGAAAAAAGTACTACATTGGATTACTAGAGAAAAGAAACGGCCGAGACGACGTCCAAATGCAAGATGGGTAGATGAAATCAAGAGTTTTTCAGGAGCTACGTGGACAAGGATAGCAACAGAGATATGTGGTAACAAAAGGGGAAGGCCTTTATCCAGCAGTGAATAGAAAACGGCTGAATATAATGATGATATAAGGTGGTAAAAAAGGGTAGAAAAAATGTGCTTACATTATAGAATACCACTACAGGCGTACACGAACTTCACAAACACAACAGATTAGCGGCAACGTTTCGCAAAAACGTTTCCATGTGGCAGGAGAGAAATGGTCAGGGTGGACTGGTACGGGACTTATGCTAATGATACGCCAAGTTGCCAACTGCTGCTGGGTAACAGTGTTACCAGGTTATGGAGGCGGGAAAATGACGGGATGGATCGAAAAAAATACCAAATATATATATATATTTGTCTTCATTAACCATCTTAGTTGATAGTGTTCAATGCTTAAACAACTAGTTTTTCGGCGAGCATTACTATACACATAAAAAGTATATATCGAATACGCTTAATTAACTTTAAAAGAATGCCTGATACAGAAACTTCAAGCTGTTCAGTACAGTAAAAAACAAATAATGCCAAATAACTATTTTTCTCTCTTTCACGAAATAACATCACGAGCAGGGCCTTGTGAGGAAGTCAAGAGACCCAACCGTACTGTAGGCAAAATAGAGTGGTGGGGAGAGCCTAGTTTAAAGTAGGGTGTATCGCTTTCGGAATTTTAAACGGAAGTTGAGTCAACAACGCGTCACTACTAGCTTGTTACGTAACACGTGAACTGTAAATACAACTTCAGAAACACATTTTGCCAGGTTGCGTCGGTGGCCTGGTGGTTAAGGTGTCGGTTTCTTAAACGAGCCTGAGTTCGAGTCCCGGCAGGAATAACAATTCTTCTTTTTTTCTTTCAAAATATATTTTCATATGTTCATATTTATTATTAATAATTGTTTTCTTCTACTTTTGGTAGATTATCTTAAATAAGTGACCATACGAATATGGAGGTTAGGTTAGGTGCGGTCATGTACCGTATCTTTACAATATTTTCATATGTTCATATTTATTATTAATAATTGCTTTCTTGCATTTTACGTAGATTATCTTAAATTAGTGACCATACGAACGTGGAGGTTAGGTGCGGAAATGTGTCTTTACACTCTTTGTTCTCATATACGTCACAATTCTTGATGCAAACTACATTCTTTAAATTCCGATAGCGATAAGCTCGTACGAGGTAAATAGCGTCACACGTTGGTCTGTGCACTCGGCTTGATTCGGATATAACCTGCAGTGCTTTGGATCCCATCTCACGATACCGTACGTTCCGTCCTGTAATGTCTGTATTTTGTTGCGACATTACACCTCAGTTTATTTCTATCAATATCTCAATCATCCAAGCAGCTTGAAAAGAGGTTGTTTTTTTTAATTTAATTTAATATCTCGATATAAACTTCACCTTGTGGAAGAATTTATAAGTTGTATGAAGACGAAGGCCTGATCAACCCGGTTTGGCAGATCGGATTGTGTAGTGAAGGGCCAAAGGTGTAGGTGTTGAGCGTGTGCCTGAGTAATATAAATTGAAGGTGTTAGCCTATGTGTCGAAGGATCGAAGTGAATCGTCAGCCATTACGTGTTCTGAGTGAAATTTATTACATTATTTTTGGCCTATGGTCTTGCTGATGACTTGTATTTTATTGCTATGGAGATAAATACCCACAACAGAAATTACCAGTCTAGACGAGAAAGCTGTACGAGGTGATATACCAGTATGTGTCCATCGGTCTTTAAAATATAGATTCCAAGCCATGTGCTCATGAAGACTGCCAACTTGGAACGCCATTGGTAAGAAATTGTAATTTAGAACATTGTGGAATATTTTTCGATCTGCTAGTGAATATTTTGCTTTCGATTAAATTCAGGAATCATTTGGTTTGATAGTTTATTAATTTCCATTTGATCACGTTTTGTAGAGATAGCTTCGAGGCCTTAATTTTTAGCAAGTTAGTAATAAATCTTAGGAATAGTGTGAAACCAGGCGAATGCATAGCGAAGATTGAGGGTACCTATAGCTTTCTGATTTTGAATTTGAATTTAGCGAACTCTGTCTGTCCTGGTCATTTAACACTGATTTCGCTTTTTGGAGCGAATGAGTTAGTTCCTTGAATTATTTTACTTCGGGATCTCGTTCTTTGACGCAACTGGCTTCTGCTATCAGCTCCTGCACTAATAGGAATATTTAAAATTCAATCTATTTGTTGGTTTGCTACGCATTCAAATTTATCATTTTGAAAGGGTAGAGAGAGAGTGTGTACGAATATTTCTATTGATTATTACCAGGCTATTCTGTTATAAATTATTGTAGTCGGTGATTATAATTGGATGAATATTGTTTATCAGACTATATAATATTGAATATTTTAATCATAGCAGGATATCTTGTTAAAGGTATTATTGGATTTTGCTGTTCTATTATTCAGTTGTTCTTGTTTGTGACCGACCGGCTTATATTAAAAATTAAAAATTCCATCAAAGTCAAGTTTTCAACTTCCATCAAATTGAGAAGAGGAAGTTATCATTTTGTTTAAGTGTGACGGGCTTATGCCATAGTAAGAGAGATGGTGTCACTACTACTAGCATTGCCGAGTGGGGTCCCTAGAGGATCCTGACCATGATGACTGGATGTCTGATAGGGAATATAACTGGGTAAGTTGGTGTTCACTAAAAATTGTTTGTTTCGATACCGTAAGAATTTCAATGGCGGACTTCACTTGCCTTAGTTTTGGGGAGACATTACCACAACGTTATTTACTCGTCCTTTTACGGCAGGTAGACTTAACCTAGAAGATGAACAGTCATTACAGTCCTCATAAACTATGTGCTAGATTAGGACGAAAATCACACTCAAAACACTTTGTAACAATAATTAAAAGTTATTTTATTGAACTATTAATGTTCAATACAAAGACTATGTTATTAACATAAAAATTTCAACTGCAGATATGACTATCGTATTCTTCTTTTTAAAGATCATTACTGTTTACGAGAACAATGTTTTGTTAAAATGTGGCTCTTCAAAGCTGATTTCTGGCGGAAGCCATGATCACACACTTCGCATTTAAACGGCTTTACCGCGTTAGATTCATGCAGTAAGTAATGGCGCCTAACATGTACCGCTTGCCGAAACGCTCTATTGCAGATTTTGCACACAAAAGGCCTCTCTCGTGTATGTATTCTTGCGTGTCTCTTCAAGTCAGTCTTCCCCATAAATACCTTGAAGCATACGTCACACCTATTAACAGGCGAACTACTACTCCAACTTCTTACAGCTGGAACGTTGCTGTTTTGGTTTTTTACAGTATTATTTGAGGCTCTAACACAATGACTGTCATACCTGGCATACGTATTTTTCCCCAGATATTTAGCAAATATGGCATCACTGAAAGGAAATAAAAATAAATAGGAAAACTGACAAGATTATTACTACTAAAACATATTCAACAGTACTCAGAAACGTTTTTTGGAGTGACTAGCGCTGTACTAACGAATGACTAACAATGTTAATAGGCTGTTAATCACTCTTAAAAACGTTTCTCAATATGGCTGATTGTCTTTAACATAGCAATTAGCAAAATATGATAGCATGAACCTTTTTTAACTTTTAAGCGTGAACAAAAACAAGTACAAATAGTACCGAATAAAACAGTTTGAAATTTGTTGATAAATTCAATAAAATGTTTTGCCCTGATATGTAAAATCAAGGACTCAAGTTGAAGCAACTTATTTTAAATAATATCTGCGACTCTGCCGTGATAATAGTTAAAACTTTGTTTGCGAAGTGCAGACGAACAATAACGTACATCCAAATTATATTTAAAATCCACGTAGTTTCTTTGAATGACGTTACGGAAATCATATTTAATACATGATAACAGCAATAAAATTACTAAAAATACGTAACTAATTTTGATGACAAAATATTTTCAATATATTGTTGCAATTGAGGCAGTGTTGTGGTAGAACAGGCACGAATTTCTGGTTCAGTGATAGTTTCACCTTTATCTTTTCCTCTCCAGCCTGGTTAAAAATAATTCCCCACCGAAATCCTGTTAAGCTGTTACTACCAATTTCTTTCCCCTCTAAACGAATAGGTTCGTAATCGAATAATCAGAACCAGGAAACAGAGGAAACCAAATCCGGAAGACCGATTCAACGGATGTGCACAACTGTTCCTATTGATCACATATGTGAATAATACTCACTCAAAACGAAAACACAGTTTATCGTTAAATATCCATGGGTAATATGTTCATATTCTCTTCAACGATAATATTTTCAATTTGATAGCTACAGCTTCGAAGAGAAGCATGTAAATAACAAACATCTTTAAAAAATTTGTTTTCTCTAAATATTTTACTCTCTCTCTTCAATTAAGGTCTTCACTAACTTGACAGACGTTTTGACGCACAAGAGCACCGAGCCACCGTAGTTCAGTGGTAGAGCGTTGGCGTAGCATTCGGGAGGAGTTCGACCCCAGAGTCCGACCATCCAAACTGAGGTTTTTCCAGGGTTTTCCTGTCACACAAAGCAAATGCCGGGATGGTACATTCAGCACAGGACTGTCCGACAACTTCCCGTATCATTTCCCCTCTCCTATTCCGGCCTGAGCTTTAGATGCCTAAAGGCCATAAATAAAATGATGCACAAGAGCAACTAAACTAAGAGTAGGCAAATTCTATTTTGCATGTAACGCAATGGATTTATAGAACTTTATACTCGAAGACTCCAGAACTTGAACAACACTAAAGCATGTTGCTTAGCAAACTATTTCTCTACGATGTACAATATATGCTTGAGAAATCACGGTTACATGTAGTATGGCAGTACTACGAAGTGCACTGAACGTAAATGTGCTGTTGTCTTCTCACTAATGTATTTACTGTGCATGCTGCATGGGTGATCTAACTCATCTCTTTAAAATCAATGTGTCCCAGGTTTGATTCCCGGTGAAACAAGTTACTCAAAATACACTCAAAACTAGGTCCCGTCCTCAGGACATTAAAATAATCTGACAAAAGGCAATGGCAAATCGGTTTTAAAAGGTGAGGGGGCACTTTCTAATTTCATTTAGTTGAAGTGAGAAGAAACGAAGGTTTCTATGCTTGAAGGAAATGAAAATTTAATTGTACAATTCGTAAGTCCAAGAATGTTTTCCGCCAAGAGCAATTTTTTTTATTATTATTATTTATACGAGACAGGGTGAAACACGAAATACAACTGTTCAACAAGAAAGAAAACGAAATTTCGGATACACAGGAGAAAAATAATGATAAATAATATTAAAATGTTTCTATCTTTCAACACTTCTTTCCTCCTTACAATACTGTATGATGATATAACAAAATACTAAAGATGAATCATTTTTCTTTCTTCAGTAGGTGAGAATGTAGTGCTTCCTGGCATTACTTAAATCTCTCATTCTCGCGGATACATGCAACATATTAATCGATTCCTCTCGATAGTACGTCAACTCCTTTACTGTACTCATTGAATTCTTTAAACAATGTCGTGTCATTAAAACAAAATAAAAAATGTGTATTAAAGAATAGTTTCTAACGTGTGTTACGTTATTCACATTTGAGTCTTTTAATGCATTACGAACTTGAAATTTAGAAGCTTGTTGCTCTAATCTGATATATTAAGTACCAAGTAAAATTCCTTGCACTCACAAATTGAATATATGAAGAGTGTTACATCACAAGAGACTAACTGGCATTTTGGGCGGCATGGATGTAACAAAAATAATGGTGCTACGGTTCACCGTCGGTATGCTGGTAGTTACAATTGATGTTCAGATATTACACACTTTATATGGTACTGAACAACACCATTCGAGGCTGGTGCTAGTTATCTTTCACTTCTATTTAAAAACTTACATTGCTAATACAACAGTATGAGTCTGTCAGTCTGTCGCCAAGTGATGGAGTGTACAAAATGTTCATTACCGGTAATATCTTTATGCAACCACGCTGCGTAAGCAGGCACTGCAATTAAAAGTATACGCTTCTATATTTATGTGTCAATAATGTTTAAAATTTACACCAAGAACAATACTGCACTGTATTTGACGTTTCATTCTCATTCTTGAGAACAGCTTCGGAAACCAGTACCATATAAAAAGAATAAAAGATGAAAGAAGTAGTAGAAGTCTTTCGTTCCAAAGTGGTTGGTCTTCTCCGAGAAGGACGAAATATGATTAAGTTTAGTTTTTCCGTAAAGAACTGGTGGGTATTAAGAAGATCAGGAAGCATACTTTTGCAATTATTAAATATCGTATTAGAAACACTCTTTATGACTTCTAGTTTAAGTCTCCTGTAGGAAGTGCTAATACTTTGAGCTTATAACAAACAATGAAAGTAACAAGCACATGTAAACTTAGGTGTGCCCGACTGCAACGTACTAAAAAAAAATAGCGATAACTTGCGCATTGGTATCAGTATCGGAAGTAAAGAAATTAGTCAAAATCCAAATGGGATACGTCCAATTGCACTGACGTGCATATAGCATAAAAGTACTGTACGGAAAGGTTACCAGACTAAAAACGGCCCAGTAAATTGAGGTCGCTGAAGTGAAATCTGAAGTCAGCTTCTTTCAACTTGCTTCCGTTTAGGCCTGCGTTACAGTCTGACTGCAAATCGTACCCATCAGAAGGAAAGACTTGCGCAATTAGGAATTAGGCTGAAAACAGCAAGATAAATTGCTGACATTAAACCCAAATCTGAAATCCTTTTTCTCCCACATAGTTTCGTTTAGGTGCTAGCGGGTGCTCAAAAATGCCATAAGGGAAGGTAGTGGCCTCACCAGATTGGATAGAGCACGGTAAATCGAGATCGCTGAAAAAAAGTGCAAAGCTGCACGAAATGGACAAACGAGACGACAGGTATTCTTACAATAGTTTCTGTGTTCGTTAACTATAAACATGGCCTGCTTTTACTAATGTATAGAAGTAAATGTATTTACAAGGTTTATGAGACCAACATGTTATACATAATTTATAAGAAAGGTTAGGTAAGAAGATAATGCTAGTGTGAAATGCATTTAAATTGCAAAGAAATAAGTTGGGATATCTACAAAGAGTTGTAAGCATATTTCTTGTCGCATTTGAAACAGTTAGTTATGCTTCTATTCTCTCTGAACTGAACTTGCGTTATTCCCACAGTATGGGGTAATGTCTTAATGTGAAGGTACAAGTATTACAGGAGGGTTTTTTTTTTTTTTTTTTTTTTTACTTGACTACTTGATATTAACCTAACTTGACCAACCGATAAAGTATACATAAGTTAGATTAAATTTCAATCGGCATGATTCTGCATATTTATAGTTTGAAATCTTGTTACGAAAACCTGAAGTCAATTTTTCTTCTCCAGATTCGGTTGAGGCGCTAGCCTGCGTTATGAACAGTTGGATAAAAAAAAATTAAATGAAATTTTTTTAAAAAAAAATGGGGAACACGCTGAAAATCACCATCATATATAATGTGAAAATCGATCACTGTTGAATCATTCGACAAAACAAGGCTACGCTATATCAATATTCATACAGCTCTGGTTGTTTAAAGACAGTTACCTTTGGTTTTAATGCAATACTGATTAAGTACGAGTAACACCAAACATGAGTAGTATTTCGACTGCCAAAATGAACCAGGTATCAAAACAGAAAGAGTTATTCTCTTTCTTCCATACCTGCATAGTCAATACATAGTTAACAATTCTTTTTTCATGCACCTACACTTTTCCATACAGTTCAACTTACCTTGCTGTTCACTGTCTGGAAGTAAATTTCTTTCACTTCAGAGCATTGGCCGTTCATAGAAGTTCAAATAAGTGCAAACGAAACACAAAAGGTGATTTCCTCCGATCTGGAAAGCAATCTCAAGCCAGTAACTAGACTAACGGTAACTACTCTTGTTCCACATTTACTTCGTATTTGTGTGTGTTTCAGTAATAAACCGTAAACACAAAGCATGAGGTACTGTAATTCAAATCATGTCTCTAATTCTATTCCTCAAAGGAAGTAGAATACATTTTAATACATAATTTTTCATTTTAATTAAGACATCGTCTCAAGGGAGTCAGATTCGAAGATATGTACTTACGCAGTCGACTTCCGTTGATCTTTCGTGCGCTTTAATACGCTAACCTATCCTACATTTCGTTTCAATACTGGAACTTCCTACGAGAAAAGAACGCATATATGTACAACAAAAACGGAATATTTATATCATTTTTAAAAAATAACGGTGTAAATATTCCGTTAGCATAGGTTTCTAGATTGAGTCTATATTGCATTTATAAGCGTTCTTCTCTGAGGAAGTTCCGGTATTACGAACGAAACGATAGAATAGCTTAGTGTTACAGTGTTCACGAGGGTGGAAAACGTATGTACATAGTTAAGAATTCATTGTCTAAGTAATGAGTGTCTCATGAACAGCAGAACTGGAATATCTTACCGTAAGAATTCGGATTGATAAGAATAAATGAATAATCTCTGTTCTAAAACGTAGTTCATGTAAAGCATCTCTAACTGCACTGCTTACAGACAGAGCATACCATAGAAGATCACAGAAACTCCACCAGAAATGAGTTCATGCTCTTCGACACAATAAAGATTCTTGTACTGTACATCATTTAACTGTACCACGCAACTTGCTACATTCTCGGGGAGCTACCGCTTTGCTCGCCGAGAAAACTTATTTCAATTTCCTTCACGCACGATTCGGTCCTTGGAGAGACAAACATCACAGCAACCAGAAAACAATATGCAGTTAAAAAAGATGGGAGTGAAAAATCGGAAATTTAACAACTAATAAACTGCTACTGTCTCATGTCTTTAAGTGTTTCAAATTAACGCAGATTTACGAAAGAACATAATGAAACTTCCACACTCGACCCTTTCAATATAATTCTGTATTTATACAGAATAGGTGTGTAATTCCAATATCTGTCATGTATTATCGGAGATGGAGAAATATGAAATACTATTAAATCATATTTATTATTACACAAGAAATTATTTATGGCCGAATGTGGTACTATGGGCGGTAAAATGGGGATACGGCTCAACGTATATTAAGGGTAGTGATTGGAATACGGGATTCATTTAGAGCGCTTTGGGGTCAGTACGACAGAAATTTAAGAACGGATAGATATAAATATAAAGAAAGAAACAGAAATAATCACTTGTGTGTATCAACACGCAATAGGTACTCAGGAAAGAGTGTATTCCGGGAACGTTTCACTTAATTTTCGAAGCCACTATGCCACTTCAAGCTTATAGTATTTTATTTTTAGCAGAGCCTTTAACAGTATCTTTTAAAAAGCGTTAAGTACGATCATATCACCAGGGAAACACTCGCAGCGTTACTGCCTGAAAAAAAAAAAGTTTATCTCATGTGCAGCCTAATACAATCCAAAATGTCTTAATTTCTGCTCACTTAAGTTTTCCTGAAAATATGTTCACACCACCCAAAGCAAACGTAGAAATCAAAATACTTCTTCTAACTCGTATAGATGTATACAAAAGTACGTTGTCTATTAAGATTCTAAGAATTATTTTTATTTTGTCCTTTAATATTCCTCTGATTTCACAATCCGAGATTCCACGTCTCGTAAAGCGAATCCGGTTATTTAACGAATATAAAACTACCTGGAATAATGACCAGTCGGTTCGTAGTTTGGGGTGTAGTTAACTTTGGAATTTATTTTAAAGTAAGAAAGCTTGTTGCTGCCATCTCATTTGAAGGGACTTAACAAATTAGGAAATAACATATATTGAAAGTTTAAAATGTAGACCTATAATACAAAAATAATGTTTATACCGAAATCTAAAGACAGACATCCACTGCAAAATTCTTACTATATATGACGTATTCATTTATATAGGCAATATTCGTAATTTGAAGCAACATTAAGCTTTTTAATAATGAAGATCCAATGAAATAGGCGCGTTAAAACGGGGGAATTCTTTATGTCTCTTCTTCATTATTTACCGATGCACTTCAGTGCTCCCACCATACCTGGAGCTCCGCGGTGCACTCAGCCTCCTATCAAACTGAGTTCAGGCTCCTAGGCACCTTGGGAGGTAAAGACGCTCGAACGTGGCACTGACCAGCCGTCCTCACTTCACGTCGTAGGTGGTGAATAAGTGGAGCATCACCAATACGCGGTTCACTGCGCGTGCGCATCACACAGGAGACAGATTCGTTTGCCTTTTTTTTTTTTTTATCTTGGAAATTAATTAATATCATACGTTCAAGAATTTTTTTTTCGATAGGTTACAAGATTTAAAATGAATAGAAGGTACTTCGTTCCTCTCGCACTTAGACATACATATTTCTCACCAATTTATTGGTTCGGACATTTTCATCGCCAACTACAGGTACAACATTCAGCACAAGAAACATTTTTTCTACACAGTCACTCATTCATTTTTCAATTGTTGAAAAGTGAGGAATATTGTAATTTTAAATACTGGGAACATCATTATGGAACTCGGTGATATGTGATAATCGATGAAAAGAACAAAGTTTTAGTTGGTTGGACTGTCTTTCATCTTTCCACAAGTTTCAAAAACAAAACAAAAAAGTACAGCGTAGAAGACAGTCTTTATCTACCGTGCACAACAGAATCCAGCACCCACAACTAAATCAATGATTTGTAATAACGAGACATCATAATTTACTTCGCTGAAACAGCTATACGTCAAGAGCTAGCAAAGGATTACTTCCATAATAACAGCGAAAAGAGAACATGACAACGTTAGTGACCTCTTATACTCATGGAACTACAATGTTAAGTTTGATCGAAATCAATTCAAAACACAAAAATTTACTCACGCGAAGCCACAAGTTTAAGTTTCTGTCATTAATTTCTTCAAGAAGTGTACTTCATCAATGATTAATAATTATTATTAGTTTCATCCAAATATCAGTCTGTCTGTCAGTGACAGAGCCACCATTTTGTCTTTAAGGCGACTAACATAATGAGCTCACTCAACTTCAGGTTTTCCGACACATTCACACTCTCCTAAGTGTTACTGAAATTCAGGGTGTTTAATCTCTACATATTTCCGCCAAAATCAATTAAAAGCGCACTTACGTGATAACTTAAAAAAAATAATTATGGTCAAAGTAAACACAAACGCCCGGGATTTCGTTCTTAACAGTTTCTAGGAAAGAATTTTAGAATGTGTTACGCTAATGTGGTAAAGTCCTAATAAAAACATGCTACTCCAAATTCAAGAAAATTTATCAAAGGTACGCGTTCTACATGTAATTACGTCCCCATTTTATTTCCTAGTATTGAAGTTTCATAGTGGTAGTAAACCCACTGACATTTATATTGCTCTACACGATATTTCTCTCTCACTCTGCGAATTTCAATTCAGATTGAAGTCATAAAAATGTATTTAGTACAGGAGCTATGCTAGTACAGTACTGAAAATGACAACTGCTACAAATAGCAGTTGCCACTTTATAAAAATGGAACTAATGGAACATGACTACATCATTTTCAGTGGACGCTATATTTTTGTTATCTGAGTTTACTAATTAGTAAACATATTTATTTTAATATCATAATTATTATTCACTGTTCATTTAAACTTGATTTTACTACTCAAGGTGACTAACATATCTATGTTCAACTCGACTCAGGCCTACTGTAGCAGCGTTGTCAATTGGTGTAAATTTTGGAAAGAAAGTGTACTAATTTCACAGCCCGTTCCAACATATCTCAAAACTTATGAAACGGAGTTGCAATCTGGTAGGTTTGAAGGTCAAGGTAGTGTGGAGAATTAATTGTGATGTTCCTCCTATAACTTCGTAGTGATCTGAGCCCGATGATACATTGCGGTTCCCGATCAAGACGTTCATAGAGATGTAGCTTTCTCTATGAATAGCTTGATTTTTCGAGTTTTTTATTTTATTTTGAACATGAAATTGAGTATGTATGCTTTATCAGTAAATCATCAATTTGATCACTAACAATGATCTTTGTGTCCAATTATGTATTTAAACTTAATTTATCTTCACGCTGCCCTACTTTCCCGATACTTTCATTTTCGATTTCAGTGTCATTTTAGAACTCTTAGCCAGCAGAAGGATGGTTTAACGCAGTTTTCTTGGAGCAAAATAGCCAAGGATAAGTGAATAAGTAATAATATGTTGTTTATGTGTATATAATAATATTTGTACAAACGTGGAATACATTTGAATGTAAATATATTTCACGTTTTTACAAATTTCTCGGTTCGAACTGCTAACCACATATTGCTTGTCAGTAGAACTTGGTTTATTGGCCATCAGCCCCATGGAAGAATTTTTTCTGGCATTCTGTGTATACCTTGATATCGCAGTTATGAATGCTATATGGAATGTCCAGGGTACGAAAAATCGGGGAAACTACGAGTCTTGTGCCTAGCTTTTTTTTACGTTAGTATTCCCAGTTTTTACCTGCCAGTACAGTAGTTCTGATTGTTATCTGCTTGGATGGATTAAAATAAATTTAATAAAGTTCAAAGTTTCCAATTTACCTTGAACTATATTTAATTCCGCTGAGTTACAAGTGTTGTCCGTTTACATTGTACAAACAGCGAGTTACAGAACAGCCGTGTGCTTTGTGAAACTTAACTTTTATTGCCTTCAATTGCTATAATCTTCGAGGGATAGCCTATTCATTAATCAAAGCTATCACCTTTTATATCAGTAACTATAATTTAAGGCCATAACCTGTAGGCCTATGAATCAAATTGTATTTGTGTTATTGTGGCGCCTGGTTTTCAGAGCTGGCTACTAGGTCAGAAGG